>BJBW01007113.1:0-20312 GCA_004320125.1 Scolopax mira | reverse complement strand
TTTTTCCTGATATTCAAGTGGAACCTTTTGTGTTCCAAACAGCAAGTAAAAAAATAATAAAAGAAACCTGTTGATGAACACAGCAAATTTACTGGAGGACCAAAAGATCAGAGGCCAGAGCCTTTGACAAAGAGAGGCTGAGTGCAGCAGACTCCTTTATATTTGAGAAGGTATGTGGAGAAGAAATAGCTGCCTTCTAGTACGTGGGAGGAGGTTACTGAGAAGATGTAACTGGCCTCTTTACAGAGCCCTACAATAGGAAAATGTGGCACAATGATCATATATAAAAAAGGGGAGGTTCTAATGGGAAGAAAAAGATTCATTATCATAATAAACAAGCACTGGAACAGGTTATCCAGAAAGGTGATGGAGAGTTTTTCTTTTGATAATTTCCAAACAGATTCCTCATCAAAATGGCATGAGACTAATGTTGATTGTGCTTTGAGTACAGATTTACTAGAGGGCTCCCTCAAATTCTATGATTTTGTCATAGGACCAAGTATTTTATCATATTTATTTCTTACTGTATCAAACTGGAGTGATTGAGTTGTTATCTGTAAAACCAAACCAAACCAAAAATACTGCAACAGGTGGAACAGATTCTCTTTTCCTTCCCCTTTTTTGTCACCCTAACAAAGTGTTTGATCACTTTTCAATTACAGCCTTTTTCTGCTTCCAATTGCCTTAGGACAGCTAGTATTTGTAGCAATTTTAAAGTTTCTATCCAGCAAGTAACCAGTAGAAAACCTAAGTGATTTCAAATAATGGTGTTTTTATTCTATGGTAGGCATATTTTAACAACCTCTTGGGGGAAAAAAATAAATTATAACCTTAATCATGCTAAAGTAACATTACAAACTGTGACAACACGACTAAAAATCTATTTTGGACTGTTGAAGAAGCATAGCTGTAAGTGCTATCAGTCGCCAGACTCCTTTCTTGTTGAGATTAGAAAGCATATAGTGAATTAATACCAAATCTATGAAAGTGGCTGAAGCATCTGTATGTCGCTACTGAATCTTGATTTCCTTGATTCCTCTGCAGATTTTAATGTGATGCTGAACAAATTACTTCAATAAAACTGTTCACAGGTGATCATTAGCTGTGCATTTCTCATTCCCTGGTGCTTATACTGAAAGTCAGGGTTCCCATCAGCAAAACCATTAAACATTTGCAACTTTGAATGAGAAGTGTGATTGGAAAACATTGCATAGTATTAGAATGCTCATGCTCAGAAACAAACAAACCAAGAGCCCCACGGTAAATCAAGGGCTAAGATATCATCTATCAAACAGCATTTTGTCTTCATCACTCTACTTCAACATTTTCTCTTTAACAAGAAGATCATCCTCTTTCTCCACGTATAATTGTCGTGAGTTGAACTTGGCTAGCCATCAGGTGCCCACCAAGCTGCTTTATCACTTCTCTTCCTCATCTGCAGAGGGGGAAAAAATATTGATGACAGGCTATGATGAAGGGTCAAGATAAAGACAGAGAGATAACTTACCAATTACCATCGTGAGCAAAACAGACTCAGATTAGGGAGATAAATTTAATTATCACCAATCAAATTGAAGTAGAATAATGAGAAATAATAAGAACAAATATAAAAAACACCTTTCCCCACTCCTTCATTCTTCCTAGGTTCAACTTCACTCCCAAATTCTCTACCTCTCCTCCCTGAGCATTGCAGGGGCATGGAGGATGGGGACTGTAGTGAGTTCATCACACATTTTCTCTGCCACTTCTTCCTCCTCATGGTCTTCCCCTGCTCCGCTAAGGGGTCCCACCTATGAGAGGCAGTCCTTCATTAACTTCTCCAATATGGGTTCTTGCCACAGGGTACAGTTCTTCACGAACTGCATGGGTCCTTTCCTGTCATTCGTGAACAGATTGCTCCTGCATGGGTCCACTGTGGGCCCAGAGATCATACTAGAAAGCATGCTCCAGTGTTGGCTGCTCTCCAAGGGCCACATTTTCTGCTATGAACTTGCTACAGCACAGCATCTCCATGGGGTCACAACTTTTTCAAGGCTCATCCACCTGCTCTGGTGTGGGGTTCTCCAAGAGCTGCAGGGTGGATATCTGCTCCACGGTGGACCTCCATGAGCAGCAGGGGAATAACCTGCTTCAACATGGTCTTCTCACTGGAGAATCTCTGATCTGGTGCCTGGAGCACTTCCTCCTCCTCTTTCTTCACTGACCTTGGTGTCTGCAGTGTTTCTCTCACATCCTCTCTCTTTTTTCTCCTGACTGCTGTTGCACTGCAGTTTTTTCCCCTTTCTTAAAAATGTTGTCACAGAAGTGCTACCAGTCATTGATTTTCTCAACTTTGGCCAGCAGTGAGTCCATCTTGGAACCAACTGGAATGGGCTATCTTGGACATTGGGGAAACTTCTGCTGTCTTTTAACAGCAGCCACCCCTGCAGCCCCTGCACTACGAAAACTTTGCCCAATAAAATAACACGGGTATATTTCTGCCTCGTAGATATCTTGTAAAGACAAACTCCTTGATATTTATGAAGGACTTATCTATGATAAGAAATGCCACAGAAAAGCTCAGGAGCAACTTAAACTCTTCCTTAAATACATACTTATTGTATCATTTTTATATATAAAAAAACCCTAGGGATAAAATGTAGACCAACTACAGATATTTCTAGTAAGAGGTCATACAATTAAATACTTTGACATTTATAAATATATTTATAAATATGTATACAATTAAAATTAACAAATATGTTTGATCCATATTTAAATACATAAAGTATCTGTCTGTAGGACAGTTCAGCCTATCTCCTTTCATCTGATGAAATTTTACTGCACCGATTCTTATCTTCAAGGAAAATTAGCTTAGTTTATCATTCTGTTAATTTTTTTTATTTCTTTTACAAGACCACTGTACCACACTGTATTTCATATGGAATGTCAAATCATGCATTTTGTTTGCTCTCTTTGTTCATCTAATTAATGCTTCTGCTAAGAAAGGTCAGCATTCAGTTTGACATTAGCTGCAGTTCAGTAATTTGTGCTTAAATTAAAGCTCCAGTTCTTGCTGTCTTGCTCTTGTTGATTGTGGCTTTTCTTAATAAGTACTACAGTGCCATTTGAACAACAGATTTATTTATTGATTAAAATTATATAAAACATGAATGAGAAAGAGAGATTAAGTCAGTGAATTGTTCTCATTCTATGCCACTAAGCAAGTGGCAACACTGTTATATGTCCAAAATTGGTAATAGAACATTGTTACATTGTTCCAGAGACAAAACTGAAATTAGTTGGGATATAATCATAGAATAGTTTGGGTTGGAAGGAATCATTAAAGGTCATCTAGTCCAACACCCCCTGCAATAAGAAGGGACATCTTCAACTAGATCAGGTTGCTCAGAGCCCCATCCAACCTGAACTTGAATGTATCCCAGGCATCTACCATCTCTCTGGGCAACCTTTTCCAGTGTTTCCCTGCTCTTGTTGTAAAAACTTTCTTCCTTCTGTCTATCTAGTCTGAATCTTCTGCCTTTTAGTTTAAAACCATTACTCCTTGTCCTGCAAAAAGGCCTAGCCCTATCTTTCTAATAAGCCTCATTTAAATACTGAAAGGCTTCAATTATGTCTCCCCGGATCCTTCTCTTCTTCAGGGTGAGTAACCACAACTTTCTCAACCTTTCAGCGTAGGAGAGGTGTTCCATATCTTTGTTCATCTTTGCAGCCCTCCTCTGGACGCCCTCCAACAAGGCCATGTCTTTCCTGTGCTGGATGGAGTACTCTGGGTGGGGTGTCACCAGAGTGGAATAGAGGGGGAGAATCACTCCCCTTGACCTGCTGGCCATACTTCTTTTGATGTACCCCAGGAGGTGGTTGGCCTTCTGGGCTGTGAGCACACATCACCTGCTCATGTCCAGCTTCTCACTTACCAGTACCCCATGTCCTTCTCTGCAGGGCTGCTATTAATCCCTTCATCCCTCAGGTTGTATTGATACTGGGAGTTGCCCCAATCCAGGTGCAGTACCCTGCAGTTGGATAGGTGAATCTCAAACAACAGCTGCAGCAACTCTCCATGCCTCTTTACTTCATGTCATAAAATAGCAGCATTTGAAAGTCCATTTTCTATATTATTCCTTTACATTCAGCAGTCTGATGACATGTTGGAGGGCTTACATGTCTCCACTTCTATAACCTGACTTCCACAGAATGAAAAAGTTGTACACAACCTGACTAACTCATAAGTGACATTAAACTGCCTTATCTGAATAACTGTAAACCCTCCAACATGCCATCAGAGTGCTGACTCTATTTGAGTACACCTGCAGGTAAGTGAAGAAATGATTGTTTTCCATAGTAACTTGTTCTTACAAGTCTGTTGTGATGGTGGGAAAAAGTGTTGCCCAGTTAATATAAATAAGTTTTTAAGGTTTTTTTGTAAACTGGTTCAGTCCTGACCAGTAAACTAATACATCACCTTTTTAGAGTATGCAGAATTTTTTGCAGCTCTTGGTGTTAATAAGCATACAAATTAAGGGGAAAAAATTGGTTTGTGAGATTTATTGTTTTTCCCCTGGGAGAATGATAATTAACTCATTTTGAGAAAGGACAAAACAGCCAAGAAAAAACAGAACATGACAAGGGGAAAAAAATCTGAATTCTGAGTACTGACTGAAATAAATTTTGATATTAGAGCAAAGATGGTCAATTTAAGCAACAAAGTGTTTACTTACAATTACCTCTCTAATCTTGCTTGCTGAAATTATAAAATACCTATAGAGATTTAAAGTGCTTGCTGAAATGTCAGAATGCAAAGAAAATGCATTGATTCATATGTGAAAAGAAGTTCTTCATTTCATTGTGGCAAAATTTGTTTTCATGTTTTCATTCAGGCACTATTTTATCTCTTATGTCTATAACATAAATACCACTTTTAATTTTTTAAGTCCTTCTCCTTTTAAATATACTGTGAACCTGAAAAGATTTATAGGAAGTACAAATAAAATAAAAACTCCCCAAAAAAACAAAATTAGAGTTTGACTTATCAATTTATCCCTGAAGCAAAACCTCTAGAATATAAAAACTGTCATATAGCATTAAGAAAGTGATCCATCTAGTCTAGTATCCAGTCACTGACTTTAGTAGTAATAGATGCAGTATGATTTTTTACATTAATTTGCAACAGGAAAATTTTTTTGTAATTCCATTAGATGGATTTATATCATATTTAAAGCATCATATTAAAGCATATTTAAAGAAAAACAATAACTACATGTACACCTAACAACATTGATTGACAGCTGATGAAGTGCAGAAATGCTGCCACAATACATCCCAAGAGAGAGGACACCCATGCCAAAGGCACCTGACACAGGCACCCCAGTCCTCCCAACAAAGGGTTCAGGGCACTGGTAAGGTGTGATCACATCCCCAAACACAGCAACGCTGAACACGAGTGACATTGTCAACCTTTGGGTCCAGAGTGAGAGCAGAAAGGTGATTTCAGCACTGTAGTGAAATGGTAGATAGTCAGAAGTGTAAGTGGGGGAGGCTATGTATCTTTTCTGTATTCATTACATAATTTGTACTGGTAGCACATTAATTGGACCATTAATATTGGACTCTATCAATATGAAGTCTTAGCTTTGTATATAAAGTCTGCTAATTTTGCAAGTAACAAGATTTTGAGTGTATAATTTATTTTTGTGATGTTCATATTTTTAATCCCACTGAGTTTACCTCCTTCTCATATAGTGAATAGAAATAATTTTAAAACACTTTTCATTTCATTCCTATGTGTCTTTGTAGAAGTAGTTACTGTATATTTGCACTTAATTTATTCACTGTCTTGATCTTCCCATTTAATATTACACATATATTTTCAGTTGCATTAACCAGAAAAGAACAACCTGTTTCATGCTGGATTCCGTCAGGGACAGATTAGCAGGGGATCTCAGGGGACATACCTCCTTTCGCACTATGCTGTGTTAAATGACATGACTAACTATAAAATTATGCAACTTGTCTGTGTACTTGAACCATAGCTGTTATATACCATCCAAGGATTTCTGCCACACAGCAACTGCACCACCAGACTGAGAAAATGCTCTCATTTCACTCACCAGTGGTTCCTTTGGGAGGCTGACAAAGGAATCACTGCAGTAAGGATACAGTTTTTCTAATTTACCTTACTGAACTAGCCCTGATTCAGCAGGAAGCACAGAGGGACACATCCTGTCACCTCAGTTTAACTCTGTGTCTGTTAAAATAATCTATGTTACACCTAAAAAATTGTTGATCACATCTTCCATGTACCCACATGACATCTGAGATTTAATGGTTCTTCTTGGGTTCTGGTACTATTCCTAGATGCAGTTAGGTCAGGACCGCCTAGCCTGTTGATTTCTCATCTGCACTCTTTTATCACAGCAGTCACTCTTTGCAAGCTCTTTGTGATCTGCTAGGGGCTGTGCAGAGTAATGACTTCTTTCTAATCACAGACCTCATGATATCCACCACAGATGTTTTGTGACAGATCATCCCCAAGCTAATGTCTTCAATTTCACACAAGTCCTTTACTGTGAGAGTAAAACCTACACTGGATTCAAGAGTTCAAATAGTTCTGACAAAATTTCACGTGAATTGCAATGACGCTATCCCACATACCTATATGTGGGATATATATACCTACCAAAAGATAAAAAATTCCTGTGGCGTTATTTATAGTTTTCACATGTAGTTAATTTGGCTTAAATTCCTCACTACCTTATAGATACAAAACTAGCTCAGCTTGAACGTTACACTCAATTATTCTGAACACTTCTTAAAATACAGTGCCTTTTCTCCTGGAGTTTCTGGAGTGATGAATGTACTTTGTTGGGCCTTTGAAACTGCTATGGAAAATTCTCTTTAACCACAGACTTTCCCATTTATCTTTGTCTGGAAATCTTGCCTTTGCTTATGGTCAGTGCGGCAGACCATATTATTCAGTCCTCCTGCTGCTCTCATTTCAGAAGAAATTAATTATTCTTTTTCCCTGAATCAAGGGAGTCAGCAGCAAAGATTAACTTGTTATGTTTTTATTTCTAGAATATGTACATGAAGGGAAACAGAATTCAAGATATAAAAGCAGGGAGAATGAATAGGTTATTCCTCATATACCAAAAAGTTCATATGCATACAGTTCACAAAAACAAACAGGCAGTAGGAAACTGAGATTTCATAGTACATGCCTGTTTATAGCCATTATACTATCTCTGCCTCCTGATTGCTAGTGGCTTTCTATCTCTTTTTATGTGATCTCATTAATACAGGATTTTACAAAATCACAGAAGACTTGAGATCAGAAGGTACCTCTGGAGATCACCTTTTCTAACTCTGCAAAAATAGTGTCCAACTCCAGTAGGCTGATCAGTATCTTCCCCAATCAGGTTTTGAATAGCTTCAAGGATGGAGAGTCCACAGCCTGTCTAGGCAACCTGTGCCAGTGTTTAATCACTATCACAGTACAAAACTTTTCTTATGTTTAAATAGAATTTCTTATATTTCAGTTTTTGCCCGTTGTCCCTTTTCCTTTTACCAGGCACTGAGAAAATTCTGGCTCTGAATACTTAACAGAAATCATTCATATTTAGTTAGGGCAAACAGCTGTTCAAATATTTGGATAATCTAAATACCCGAGTAATAATTTACATTAAAAGTTAGAGAGGGAAATTATGTGTATTCAAATGTTTGAACTGGATCATACTTCCCACTCTAGATACAAACTTTTTCTTATTTCTCCAGCAAGCCAAGAGTAGGGAAATAATTAGCAAACAGTTTTAGAGTTGCTTATATTTACCAAATTGTCACACAATCCTAAAAGGTTATGATAACTTGCAAAAATACAAAATAGAAATTATGGTCTGTGCAGTGAAACGTGATCACAATAACATTCATTAGAGATTAGCCTCTGAGGTACTTCCATATTTACAAAAGGATCTCTCTAAATGAACTGGAGAGTTACATAATAAAAACTGTTGACAATTGCCTACAGAACTGTTTAAGATAAAGTAAGTTTTTTTCTCATCAACCTGTCTTTTAGGACAGGTTATTGCTGAAAATATACTGAAATGTCATTTTTTTTATATTGCTGTGTTAGCTTTATTAAATAAATTACTGTTTCTCCATGAACAAAAGCAACATGATATTATAAGTGACTTAGCCTAGGTAATTTCACTGCCCAAACAGAATCTGTATTGACAGCAAGATCAGCCATCTTTACATATTATTTATTTCACTGTAAAATTGCTGCTGCTATAAAATTAGACTTGATTTTGTCTTTGAGGTAGTGAGCCAAAGTCAACAATATCATTCCATATCCTCCTCACCCAAAGGGTTGCTGGGATTAGTCACACAGTAGGGAAGGATGTATGGCCTTTCCGATGAAATTCTATAGTACCTCGTGTCTATTGCTGTAACACTAAAAAAAATCCATATTTGTGAATGTTCTTGTAGGCTTGTGCATAAGGAAAGAACAAAGACATTTGTGGCCTGTAGCAGAAATTTCTCAGTTAGTCCACTAACTGCAACATACTACTTACCCCTCTTTTTTTTTTAGGTGATGAACGCCAACATTGTGTAGCCTCCTTCATCCTGACATTCAAGAAACTTTGTTATTTGTTATGTGCTCATTACAAGGTTCTCCCCAGCTGGTGAAAGTCTGGAAAATAGGGGTACTCTATGCAGGTAAAGGTCCTTTGAGAGAACTACATCCTGGTTTTGGAAGTCATAGTCATGTTTTAGATTGAAAAATCTGACAGTCATGAAAAAGAACACTGAAAAGTATAAAAACCAGTTCCAAGCTTTCTTAAATTGTTTGAAAAAGAATGATACTATTGCAATAAGTGCCATTTCAGTCATGCAATGGAGTCTGGCTTGAAATCCATTAAACAATAGCCACAATTTATCTACAACAGTAGTGATCCTTCCAATAACCTTAATATAGAGTGCAATAAATCAATCACACTCAAGCATCTAGTATATTTACAAAGAGGCAACAGTCCAAATCAGAAGGAATATTAAATTGTTGTAATACAGGCCTGGGATTTTTCTTCCTCTAACACGAATTGCTTATAACTGAAATAAATAAAAAATAGCAAGTTATTAAAAATGTGCTCTTGGCTGCTTCTGCTAATGGTCTAATTATTCCAACATTGTAATAAGAAAATGAAGAGGAAGACAACACTTGTCACTGATCTTTTTTTGACCATTAACTTTATTGTGAAAAGATTTAATGAATAAGTAACAAATAATGTGTGCTTCATTAAGTATGTCTGATCAAACAGGGGCTCCCAGTGTCCCTGGTTCTGGGATAGGGTTTAAAATACATCACAAATGGAAAGAAATAATTTCCCTGCAGCCCAATTAGATGATTTTTTACTGCCCTCCTCCACATTTCCTGTTGGTTAACATAGGCACAAAGCTTTTGTAATTATTTTAGGTATGTTAAAAGGTATGTCCATCTGAGCATTCTGGGATGTAAGAGTATGATCATTGTGCTTGATACTGACATTGCAGAGTGAATTTGAAACCCTCAGGTTTTTGAGTTTTTAATTCCAGTTGGTTTAAGTATATAAATTGCTCTCTAAGGTGTGCTGTAATTTCAGTCTATATGAAAAATTAAAATAAAATAAAAGGGAGAAAAATCTGGAAAACATATTTTTACCTTAAAGTTGTTCAGAAATTAGGAGAATTTGAAAAGATACATAGTCTTATGCCTTGAATGAGTCAGCTTCTGGCTGTACTTGGCATTTATTTTTTAGGGGTATAGTCACCTCTTACCTGAGATTATCCTACTGACAAGCATCATAAAGGTCTGTGTCTTGGAGTACCCTTTGACATTTTAAAAAATTCATAGGTCTCTAGCATAAACTGCTTAGAAGTTGTTGTTTCAGTAATTTTCCCTTGCTGCTTCACTATCTGTTTATTCCCAGATCTCCTATTTCTGAAACTCCTTTTCTCACAGAAAGTTTACTGTAATTACAGATTCTATGAATCACACTTGTGGAGTAGAGAGTGTATGTCATTACAAAAAAGCCTTAAACTGTAAACTGGTGGTTTGTAATTTCTTACTTGATGCCATTTTTAGAAGAGCTCAGAGCAACATTACTTTTTCCTTTAATGCACCTGAAGCTTCCCATTGTTTGCTCTGCTTTAGACTTTGGGACTCATGGAAATAAATCACTTTAGATATATGTCTCAGTTGGGTACTATTTCTCCCACTTTACTGAGCTTTTGTTGGTAATTTTGCTAAGTTCTGCATTGCAAAATAAATGTAGCATAAATGATCTACAACACAAAAAATAATGTTTTAAGACTACCTACCTGTTTTCTTGCATTCAAGAGTTTAGTAAATATATAGCCAGAATATTCTTAGTATTTTTATAGAGCAAAATAAGTAAGCTCAATATGGTAGACTAACCAGATAATGAACTAAACTACAGAAGTTCTTCCCTTCAGTTTACAAGTCCATGCTTTGTTTTTTAAAGCTGTATTATCAAACTAATCAAACTACTCACAACATGATATTTCCTATTTTCCCTCCTCTTTTTTTTTTCTTTAGGTGAAGGGGGCAGACAGGGTGAAATAGGAGGGAAGCCAATTAATCTCTTATTAGAACAGGTTGTGAATGAAATAGCAGAAAAGAAATGTAGGATTCTGATAAACCATGGGTCGGGTAGCAGCAAGAGCAGGGCTGCTTCCTGCAGGCTAGGGAGCTAAGGAGGATCACACAGCCAGCAGGGGCCTCACCAAGCAGAGCAGTGCCACAAGTACCTAAGCAAGGCAAGTAGGACAGAGATTGCAGTTGAGTACAAGCAATAGCCCAGACCATAAAGTAATATTAAGATAATGAGACAAGTTCAAGTTGGAAAATCAGTCTGTAGTTGGAAATCAGATAATGGGAATGTGAGTGGTCATGTTCTGTCTGTGAGGGAGGTTAGTAGCAGTTATTGTGCTACTAACAGTGAAATATGCCTCCCATGTCTAGCATACAGTTAAGTAGATTACACAGAAATTCAGCAACTATTAGCTTAGAAATCCTGCACTAGCATCTTTTGCATGTATTAGTTGAAGAATAAATAGATAAAGAGGATTTGATACTTGTTTCACATATGCTCTGTTCCAGCCTCCGAAAATCTATATTTGACAGTAACCATAGCAGCAAAACTGATTAGACGTGTTTGAATAAACGATGAAATAGCATTTTTTATTTAGAATTTAAATAAAGGATGCTTAACACTGTAGACAAATATATTCAATTCTATTTAAAAAAAAAAAATCACGTGGATGAAATAGGAGAAATATTTGTAACAAAAGCAAGATATTACTTTTTAAACACACTATTAAGAAATTATATTCAACATTGTGAGGCTATACTCATAACTTCAAGAGAAGCAAGCGTAATTCTTTTTAGATCTCTCTTATGTCCTGTATCTTTGGTATCTTTTCAAGGACTTTCTGCTTCTGTTGAGCTGTTTCTGCAAAGCAGATTTTATTTTGTTACTTGATGCACCACTGCAAGCCACTCAAAATGCAAGAGTAGCACACCCTGGGAATCTATAGATGAAGAAGGATTTCTAGAATCCCCTTTGCTTATCTGAGTCAATACAGTTGTACTTACACTGCTAGAAGTTTGCATGCAGATCCCCTTAAGTAAGCACTTTAGTGACTATTGCAGTGCAGGAGACATCCTTAGAGTGAATTAAACATATTGACACTTATCTCATACCTTTGCCCTTTATGGGTTTATAAAGCAGGTAGGGTAAATCCTTTCTCCAGGTGACTTCTACAGTAGCGCATAAAAGTTCCTGGAAACAGGAAATGAAGCATACTACTATTCACATCTAAAATGCGTCTTGCTGGTTTTTAGAATTTACATTCCACCTGTTTATTCCTGATAGTTTGCTGTGAGTTATGATCATATTTAATCAAAATATTATTGTATGTCTGTGTTCCAAGCTGGTTTCACCCCTACTTCTAATAGGTAGGAGTTCTAAGCTGAGAAGTAAACCTCATTATCTTATTTCCTGGACTACAGTTATACTTTCCTAACATGACAAGTTCTGGGAGTGTTTAAAATAAAAGAGAAGGAGATACATCCATATCCAATATCAAGTATCTTGAGTCCTAAGAATGGATGTGCCACTCCTCATCTGGCACAAACTGGGCTTATTTAAAGAACCAGAGAGAATTTCCGTTCTCTATTTCAGCTAACCAGACACAAGCCGGTGAAGAGAAAACAAAAACACTCTTTCATGCTGCCTAAATCTATAAGCTATTCTTGGTGGTTGGAAATATTTAAAATATACTACTGACGTGGCTGAAGCTCACTCTCCAACTGAAGTTCAGCCTAACTTTGATCTATCTGCAATCTTCCTTTAAATATATCCTCAGGTATCTAGAGTAGTCCAATTCTTCCTAATTTTTGGCTAGTATAACTAACCTAAGACACTTTATCTTGATTTGATTGCCCACATGTAGGCATGCAGGAATATTTGGATGCTAAATTCCTCGTAGCATTCACCTACTGCTTCAGAAAGATGTGAGTCTTTTACAAATCCTGTATCAGTTCCGTGGACTTCACCTGACTTCGTTGGATACTCCAGGCTGTTCTAAGGGGCATTAAATGTCTATGCTTTTTTAGAAATAAATCTCTTAGAGTCTTAATATTAAATATGGTTTTCCATTAGTGACATTACAGTTGCAGAGTCTTAATAAAACTTTTCAGTATGGCACTTGGATACCAGAGGTCTCAATGCACAAGTGTTTGTGAAGTAATTAATAATTCTGTTTTCAAAGCAAGATTTTGAAAGATACCTGGATAATAAAACCAATTTCTTCTCAATGAACAATAAACATAAAAAAAAACAGTAATAAATGAAAGGATTACTGTAAACTGTGCACAGAATAAAGAATAGGTGCCCTGGAACTCATGTGCTTATGTAGTTAGGAGCAAGTACTTTACACACAATTCTACAGAAAAACTTAATTTCAACTATTCATCATTTTGTAAGGTTGACTTTTCAATTACAATAAAATTATTTTGGAAGTATTAATGTTTGCAGCATTTCTTCTCAAGCAAAAAAAAACAAACAAAAAAACCAGCTATGATACCATAATGCAATCAGCAACAAATACTGTGATGTGGTGATGATGTGGCAGGGTTGACCCTAGCCAGCAACTAGGCACCCACCCAGCTGCTTACGTCCTCCCTTTCTTCCTTTTCCCCAGCAGCAGAGTGGAGAGAAACAGCATAACAGAAGCACGTTCTTTAATTTATAGGTCAAGATAAAGACAATTTAATAAGTTAAGGAAGGAGAGAGGAAAAAAAGCAATGAAAAAGCTGTCGTTCACCACCTTCCACAAGCAGACTGATGCCCAGCCAGTATCCAAGCAACAACTACCTTGGATAGACCAAACCCTCCGTTGCAAGGGCTGAGCATCGTGTGTCATAAAATATGTCTTTGGCTATGTACTCTCTGAACCTCTTGCCCACACCTAGCCTACTCACTGTCAGGAAAAGCCTTGATATTGTTCAGCAATAGATAAAACCTTGGTGTGTTTCAACAGCGTTTTAATCTCAAATCCAAACACAGTACCATACAAGCATTAAAAAAATTAACTCTGTCCTAGTGACACCCAGTAGAGAGGACTAGAAATTTTATATCCAGGGCACAGACTTCTCTGCTCCAGACAGCAAAGGATATACATATAAAAATACAAAAATGATTACATAAATCAGATCAAAGGCCTTTGCAGTTCATACACTCTCTCTGATAGCTGCTTGCTGCAGTTGTCTAAGAGTGAAGACACGGCAAAAACATGTCAATACTTCCCCCAGTAAGCTGTCATACATATAAAAAAATCTGGTGCAGAGCCACAGTGCTATCTTTGTATCTAATAGACCACAGGGCTATTATTTTCTATGACATTTCCCATCTTTCTTTGAAGCCTTTAAAATTGTTAACAGCCACAACATTTGATACACCTGAAAGTTCGTTATTTTATACATGCAACTAACATTCAAGCACAATTAGATTAATTTTCTTGATAGGTTTACATATATTCACTATGTAAAAATCATTGTGTTAAATTCTACTCCAGCATCTGAAAAACAGGAAATTATCTCAGCTGAAGTGAAGGAGCTAGATTTTGTTCATTTAATTCTTGTTCTTCTTTAGCTTTACTTCAACTCCTTGGGATTACTCAGTTCTTTGCACAGTACCAGGTTCTTGTCTCAGTCTCCTAGCTGTGGCAGTGCCAATTTTCTACAATGTCTTTAAATCATCTGGTTTTCTACTGTTTACTCAGTCTGTCCTCCAGTTGCAAAGTCCTCCATACATTCCTTATTCTTATCCTTTTGCTTCATCCCTTTCTGTTTCTTCTAATAAGCACCAAAATCTTACTGCAAATGGAAAGCCTCAAACAAAAACAGAAAAAAGAAAATGAAAAATAAAACCAAATATAAAGAAAAATCTGTCACCTGCTAAACTAAGATGCTATCACAGAAAATATATGATAAATAATGCACACAATATCATTTTGAAGTGTGAATTGTGCTTATTGCAATTGTTTGTCTTAAATTATATTTAATGCATATTTATACTGTGTATGATACGGTTCTATAAATAGAATCATCATAGGATCATAGAATAACAGGTTGGAAGGAACATCAAGGATCATCTGGTCCAACTTTTCTTGCCAAAAATGTGATCTAGACAAGATGGCCCAGCACCCTGTCCAACTGAATCTTAAAATCTCCAATTATGGGGGATCCACCACTTCCCTATCACGATTAATTCAGTGGCTGATTGTTCTCGTTGTGAAAAAATTTCCTCTTGTGTCCAATTGGAATCTCCCCAGAAGTAACTTGTAGCCATTACTCTTTGTCTTTTCCACATGACTCCTTGTAAAAAGGGGGTCTCTGTCTTCTTTATAAATACCTTTTAAATACTGGAGTATGGTGATAAGGTCTCCCCTAAGCCTTCTTTTCTCAAGGCTGAACAAACCCTATTCTCTCAGCCTTTCCTTATATGACAGGGTTTCCAGTCCTTTGATTGTCTTTGTAGCCCTTCTCTGGACCTTCTCCAGCCTGTACATACCTTTTTTGTAGAACTGAACACATCATTCTAAGTATGGCCTGACAAGTGCTGAGTAGAGTGGGATAATGACTAGGTAGAAGAAGGAGAAAAGGAGGGGGAGGAATGGGGACAATGAGGGGACAGAACTCTCAAGAATTGAGATAAAGATAGTTTAATAGAACAGTAATGAAAGAAGAGAGGAGGATTCGTAATAATAATAATAATAATAATAATGATAATAATAGTAAAGGAATATATAAAATAAAGTGGTACAACAGAAGTCACTCTCACCACCCAGTGGTCAGTTTCCCAGACTGTCCCGAGTAGCAGTCGTGGATTTCTGCCCCCCTGGACCCGGACAATCCCAATTTATATATTGAGCATGCTATCTATGGTGTGGTGTATTCCTTTGGCCAGCTTGTCCTGCCTATGCTCCCTCTCAGCTTCTACAAGAAGCTGAAGAAGTCCTTGACTAATGTAAGCATCACTTAGCAATAACTAAAATGATATGTGTTATTGACATTATTCTAATACTAAATCCAAAACAAAGCAGCTACTAGAAAGAAAACTAACTTTATCCCAGCTGAAACTAGGACATAGATATTTCTATAATAATACATAAATATATAAGTACTAGAGCATTCAGTTCATTGAATACCTGATGATTACACAGTGAAAGTTTAAGTTAGGGGAAGAGGTACTGAAAACTTTTGTTAAACTCCTAGGGTGTTTTTTAGTGTCTAGTTGAGGCTATCAGGAAATGGAGAACAAATACAGGTGGATCTTTAGTCTTATCCAGCCATTGTGATAGCTGATAGGCTTTTAATAATGATAGTTTCATAAATCCTTTTAAGTAAAATCCCAGAGGCTAGAGTTAAAAGGGTGCATGAGCGTCACAGCGTTTCTTTATCCTCCATCTTCCCTGTGTTTCTCTTCCAACCCACTCTCTTTTCCAGCTTCTCTACCTTTCTGCTTTTATAGCTGGCAGATAGTCATTTAAGTCTTTTATATTCCTCTGGAATATGTCTAATTAAAATCAGGCTTTTTTTTAACACTGTGTTAAAAATATTCTTTCCATTGCTTTTCTTCTTTAATGCTACCTAAAGTGCATAAGCTAGTTCAGCACTGGAAGGCGGTGTCCTATATCACAGGTGAATGCTCAAAGCATACCCATACATCTTCTCAGGGTTGATGCCAGCCTATCCTTTTAACCTCAGGGAAGGAATGCAGTTTTTTTAATTGCTAATTTGCATCTAAAAGGAAAAAAAATGATGTTGGAACCCCCAGGATCAAATTTAATTGCTTAAATATAGGTGTTTAGTATTATTTCAGTTGTCTCAGGATATCCAGATGTGCCTGCCAGGTAGCACAGGACTTTTTTTACATTTCTGCCTTTCTGGCATGGCAGCAGAAGATAAGGCAGAATGGTCAGGTGGCCCAAATGCCCAAATATATATTTTCTATAACTTTTTTTCCAAACACAATAGCAAAGCAATTTTTATTTCTGCTCTTCAGTACACCTTTACACTTGTTATCTGATTGTTGCAATACAGATCTTGTGATCTTAGAAGAAGCTATGATGCAAATTTTCCTTAGAGGCTATGCAAACTTTTAATTTTGCATAAATAACCCCCCCCAAACAAAAATTAAATTTATTATTAAATGAATATAAAGAGGTATCAATATTAATTATTTTTATTAAAAAGATTGGTACAAAATTTCTCACTAGTAATTTTTTTAATATGTATGACACTGTTTGATGCTTTAGTTAAACCAGAATTGCAGAAAATCTTTACAATTCAGAATATGCTTGTCCAAATTGTTCTCTGGGGTAGAGTTTCTCTAAGAGGATATAAATTAATAATATTTTAATACTCTTAAAATATGTGGCATTTTTAAAACACTAAAACATTGTGTATAAAAACTGTCAAACTGTTTGGGATTATTTAGTACTACAGTGAGTAGTGAAGATGCGAAGGTTCTTTGATCTTAATTTGAAGGCTTTATATCTTTATTTTTCATAAGAAAAGAAAAACCAAATCAAGCATTTGTCAGCTTAAACATTATGTCAGCCTTGACAAAACGTCAATCTTTTGGAGAAGAGTGAAAATCTACTTTCAGATAAAATTGAGTGTGTTGTTTTTAACAAATCCATATGTGGTATTAAAATCAAAGTCCATATAAGAAAGAGATAAGAAAGCCACATGCAGTTTAGCATGTATGGTAAACTTACAAATATTTTCTTATGTTTTGAAGAATTATGAATGATTCTACAAGATCATGTTTAAGTGCAACAGGTCTGTTGAAATGCATAAAGGATACAGAAAAGAGCTGCACAACATGTTTTTTCCTCTCCTGACAAATCAGTTGTACAAGACAAAAAAAACACCAAAGTAATACCTATGTCTTCAACAGAATAAATATACAGAAAATGTAGACTTCTTATCCTACTAATCTTTAATTTTCCTGTAATTCTTTTGGTTTTAATCCAATCACAAGATGCTAATTTTTGCAATAGAGTATCTTCTAATATCTTCTAAGTGTTCTGAAATGAAGATTTTTTATTCAATTTTTAACATTTATAATTTTTAACTACCAAGCAGTAGACTAAGATTTCTAAATGAGCTCTAAAAGTGAATGAAAAATGTACTGGAAATAGGTGGTAAATAGTTTTATTTG
Source organism: Scolopax mira (assembly GCA_004320125.1). Taxonomy (NCBI): domain Eukaryota; kingdom Metazoa; phylum Chordata; class Aves; order Charadriiformes; family Scolopacidae; genus Scolopax; species Scolopax mira. Next base: position 2,526 of record BJBW01007113.1, on the reverse strand, counting down.
CTGAGTTTTATTTATCGTAGTACATAGTTCACAATCCTAAATGTCTTGAGTAAGTCTCTGATGAGAGTTCTACTCTTCATTCTCTGCCTTACCAGTGAGTAGCATCTCCAACTATTTGGCTTGTCATCTCACACACCCATGAAAAACAGGCCATGAAAAACTCTCCAGTTCACTGCCAAAACTTGTGAATTAGGCAGCTGCACACACCTCTCTATCATGACAGCCCCTTCCCCAGAGACGGTTTCCGTCATGGCCTCAGCTTTTAGATCCTATTGCCCATCCAATCCCATCTTATTTATCTGATTAGTCTAATGGTATCCCACTTCTGATACCAACATTCATGCTTGTGGTTTAATGCTAAAATGACAGTTTAGAAACTAAATAGACGTAGATACCAATGCACATTTGGTTATAAATATGGTTAATGTTAACAAGTGATATGACCTCCCTGTCTGTGGGGAAGACAGTGTAGTCCTGGAGAAAATGGTCTGGGGTCCTGGCTGTGCTGTTGTGTGATTGTGGGGCTGGGCTCTGGGATCACTTCTGTTCTGTCTCCAAGGTCTTCTGTGGTCACTTCCAGGTCTCTCTCCCTAAGGTACACAAGGCCCTGTAAATTAATGGATTGGGTAGAAAATATCTAGTTCTGATCAGCACATTCAGTTTCTGAGGCACCTAAACAGGCTGTCACTATTGCAGGTGCTCGTAGTCTGCCTTTCTCTCAAAGGTTCTCCTACCACTCTTAAAAGTATCTCAGACTAATACAGACTGACTCTCTGTATCAGTCACAGAGACTGATGGGTTTCTTGCCCTTAAATTACTACATTGTTACTGTCTAATCTCTTATAAATTGTTATAATTTTTTTTAATGGCAACCACTCCCAACCCATACCAATTATTACCACAAGGGCCTACAGAATATGACAAGAAGCTAGGACAACTGGGTTTGTTCAGCCTGGAGAAGAGAAGGCTACAGGGGGCTTATTGCTGTCTACAACTACCAATGGGAAAGCATGGAGAAGAAGGAGCCCAAACTTTTCTCCAGTATGGAGAGAAGAAAGTGGAGGACAGAAAGAGAGAATAGGATTTTGTAGGTATCAAACAGAAGGTTAAAAATACATAAGATACATAAGAAATACATAAGAAAAGAGGATGGATCCAAAAACAAACTCTAAGAGGCTATCAAAAAAACTCAGCCTTGTTTTCAACCTTGGTGTTTGCAAATCCATTTTTTTAGAGCTGCTTGCTTTTTCTTTTAGAGGACTTGTGGTTTAATCCCATCTAGGACCACACAGCTGCTCTCTCACTCCCCCAAGGTGGGATGGGAGAGGGAACTGGAAGAGCAAAAATGAGAAAAAACATGTGGGTTGAGATAATGACAGTTTAATAGGTAAATCAAAAGCCATATACTCAAGCAAAGCCACACAAGGAATTCATTCACTGCTTCCTATAGCCAGGCAGGTATTCAGTCATCTCCAGGAAAGCAGGGCTTCATTACATGTAACAGTTACTTGGGAGGACAAATGCTTCCCCAAAACATCCCCTTCTTACTTCTTCTTCCTCCAGCTTTATATAGTGAGCATGATGTCCTATCATATGGGATATTCCTTTGGTTAGTTGTAATCAGCTGTCCTGGCTCTGTCTTCTCACAGCTTTTTGTGCACTCCTGGCCTGCTCACTGGTGGGGCAGTGTGAGAAGCAGAAAAGGCCTTGACTGCTTAGCAACAACTGAAAACACTAGTTTGCTACCAACACTATTCTCATTCCAAATCCAAAACATAGCACTGCACCAGCTGCTAACAACAAAGTCAACGTCATCCCATCTGAAATCACAACAGTCATGAAGTTACATGCTCACATGTACATGATCTGCTGTGGAGTGCAGTGCTTTCATTTTCAGATTATTTGTCTTTATTATTGTCTTGAACTCATATGTATTGATTGAACTATATGCTTTCGAAAGAAGTAACAAGCATTGCCAGTGTAATGAAAATAAGATCATCAGGTAAAAGACTTCAGGACCTGACTCACCTTTTGTATGATTATAGTCTCAAACAACAAATGTAATAGGTTGGGTAATTTAAAGTAAGCATAAGTGACATACTTATTTTTTTAAAAAAAATTATAATACATTAAAATGGTAACAAATTATTATCGGAAATTAAAGGAGTGTGAAAGCCTATTGATACAGAAACTACACACTTGAGAAGCAGGAAAAGAGGCTCATTTGGATACCACCTCAAATAAACAAACTGCTGGATCTCTTCTCCTAAGTCACATGCCATATGACAAGAGGAAATGGCCCCAGGCTGTGCCAAAGGAGGTTCAAATTGGATATTAGGAAAAAATTTTTACACTGAGAAGATTATTAAGCACTGGAATGGGCTGCCCAGGGAAGTGGTTAAGGCACTGGAAGTATTGAAAAGGCAGGTTGATATAGTGCTTAGTGACATGGTTTAATGACCCTTTTTTAATCCGAGTTAGGTTGATGATTGGACTAGATGATCTTAAAGGTCCCTTCCAACCTAG
>BJBW01007112.1:62099-79060 GCA_004320125.1 Scolopax mira | reverse complement strand
GCGTGGTGGGAGGTGTCCCTGCCCAGGGCAGGGGGTGGCACTGGGTGGTCTTTAAGGTCCCTTCCAAGTTCCAAATGGCGTCAGGCAAACGAGGACGAGGGATCACACAAAACTCCTGTGAGTCAGGTTCTTTCTTGAAGCTCTTCATCTTGGCCTTGAACATCAAGTTCTCAGTCAGGATCTCTTCCCACCTCGTTGGGCAGGACATCTCTTTGTTCCTCTCCTGGGGGGGAATGGGACTTGAAGGGCCAGCTCTTCCGCTGGCGCTGCTTTGTGCTGCTGAAAGAAGCAGAGTCCCCCACCCTTCTCTTGTCCCCCAGCCCTAAAAATGGAGGGTGACCAGCTGTGAGAGGGCACCCCCATGTCATTGGCAGTGGAGAGGCTCCTCCGAAGGGATGGGTTTCCCCCAAGGCATGGAATTTGCTGCTGGAAGGAGGAAAAGGAGGTGGTTGAAAGATGGAAATCTGAGCTTGGAGGGGTGGCCAAAATCCCTGCAGGGGCAAAGGGAGCGTGAACCTCCCTGTGAAGCAGGAGAAACCTGAGGAGAAACCCTCTGGGCTGGGCCCAACAGAATCACAGAATGATGTGGGGTTGGATGGGACCTCTGGAGACCATCTAGTCCAACCCGTCTGCCAAAACAGGGCCACCCACAGCAGGTCCCACAGGAACCAGGTGGGGTTGGAATGTCTCCAGAGAAGGAGACTCCACCACCTCCCTGGGCAGCCTCTGCCACCCTCACAGTGAAGTTCCTCCTCATGTTTAGGTGGAACTTCTTATACTCAAATTTGTGCCCATTTCCTCTTGTCCTGTCCCTGGGCACCACTGAGAGAAGACCAGCCCCATCTCCTGACACCCCCCCTTGAAGGATTTAGAGCTGTTGATCCCTCTTGAGGAGACTCCAGACTAAGAAGACCCAAATCCCTCAGCCTTTCCTCCAGGCCCCTCATCATCTTTGGGTGGTCCTGAGGAGCTGGGGCGAGTTTGGGGGGGATGCCAGGAGGGTCAGAACCCCCCAGGGAATTGGGGGGGCTCAGGGCTACCCCACTTTGTGCCGTGAGGCCACGTGGTGGATCTCTGGGGCAGATGGAGAAGAACAACCCCACCAAGATGTCGTCACCCCACCTCAAAAAATGATGTCCTGAGGTGGAGGGGGGTCATCACCCCCATCGAGGGGGGGCTGAGCAGGTGCTGGTGCCTGAGGGGAGCGGGACAGAAGGGCTTTATTTCAGCTCGTGGCCCCCATCCCACTTGTGTGTCCCCCCCCCTCCCAGTAAATGGTGTCCTTGTTTGACACAGGCCCCGCCTGGTCCCACCCTGCTCCACCCCCCCCCAAAAGACACCCCTCCAACACTGCCAAAGCCCCCCCCCCCCAAAAAAAATAACCCCAAAACTGGAGAGGGAGGGGGACACCCAGATGACGGGGGGCTTTTGTCTGCCAAGAAACACACACACACACACCCATTTTAAGCAGCAGAAATTGCATCATTAATTACACAAACGAGGGCCTTGTGCTCGACGGAGCCGCTCGGGGCCGTCCCTCAAGATTTCTATTTATTGATGTAAAAAAAAACCAAAAACCCTTTCTCCCCACCCCAAACGCTTGGTTTTTGAGGCTGAAAATCCCAGCTGGGAATCCTGGGGAGGTGGCGGGTGGACACGACCCAGGAGCCACCCCCACTCCGTCCATCTTCTCCTCAGCAAGGAATTATCTCCGAAGTTCTCCTCACAGCCCTTAATTTGGTCAATTTCTTGTGTTTTTTTTTTTTTAATTCAAAACTGCTGTTTCTTAATCGAAAGGAACGTCCGTCACCATCACCTGCTTCAGCCACAAAGTCCCTGATTTTCCTCAAATTTGGGCTGGAAAAGGATCCATCCCTGGGAGATGAGCTCCATCCCCACACAGGGGACACGGGGGGACGCTGCCTGGGGACCCCATGGCATAGACATCCCTGTGGTGAGTCTCTGATGACCCATGAGGAGCACCTGCCACCCCATGGAGAGCTCATGTCAACCTATGGAGAACCCATGGCCCAAAGAGGGCACCACTGCTCCATGGTGATCACGTGTGGCCCCATGAGGGAGGACCTGTTGCTCCACAGAGAGCACCCATCACCTGATGGAGAGCACCCATGGCCCATGAAGGGCACCACTGCTCCATGGTGACCACGTGGTCACCCCACGGTGAGGATCTATCACTCCATGCAAAGCATTCCTGGCTCTTGGAGGACACCACTGCTCCATGGAGAACATGTGTGGCCACATGGGGACCACCCTTCACCCTATGAAGAGCCCCCCCGTCCTATGAAGAGCAACCATCATCCCATGGAGAGTACCCACACTCCTACTACTCCACAGAGAGCATTTGCAGCCCCATGGGGACCACCTGTGACCTCATGGAGAGCACCCATCACCCCATGGAGAGTACCTGTAGCCAATGGAGAGCACCATTGCTCCATGGAGAGCACGTGTGGCCCCATGGGGACCACCCATCACCCCATGGAGAGCACCCATCAGCTCCTGGAAAAGCACTACTACTCCACAGAGAGCATTTGCAGCTCCATGGGGACCACCTATGACCTCATGGAGAGCACCCATCACCCCATGGAGAGCAGAGGTGGCCCCATTCTAGAGCCCCACAGCCCCACCATCATAAAACCATCGGCTCCAAGATGCAAAAACCTCCAGGGTTTTTATTTTGCAGCTGATGGACTTCAGGGAGGCTTTGAGGAAAGAAAGTCCTCTCCAGCTGCTTCACTGGCAGCTCCTCGAGGGCATTGAAAGAAGATACTTAAAAAAATAAATTTGTAGTAATGATAATAATAATAATAATAACTGCATCCAAAGTCTCTTTACATAAACCCAAGGCATCTCCAGAATTTCCAGCATCGCAGCCGGACCCGTCCCACCACCAGCACCCACCTCACACCATCCTCCCAGCTAAATCCCACCGGGATGGATGGATCCAGGAAGCGGGAAAGGTGCCTCCAGGGATGGGTGGACCATGGGGAGGAGCTGTTGGTGCCACCCCAGCTTGAAGAGCAGGAGCTGTGGGCAGCGGAGGCTTTGCCCTTTGCCAGGCTCAGCCCCGGCGGGTTTCATTTCCTAACCTTAAAAAAATATATAGCCTGTGTGAGATCTCTCAGTGCCAAAAAAAAACCAAAAAACCACCCAAAAAACCAACCAACCAACCAACCAAACTCTCTATCGGCTCTTTCTCAGTCCTCGGAATCGGTGGCGCGGCGTTGCCGGATCCTGCGGGATGAAGGAGACCGTGTCCTGCTCCTCTTCCTCCCCTTGTGGCGTGGGGAGGGACGGTGACCGTGGCCGTCCCGGCTCCGGTGAGGGGCAGGAGGGGGCGAGGGGCTCCGGGCCCTGTCCCGGCTGCTGGCGGAGGAATCCCGGTGCTGCCCCCGGCGTCCGTCGCGCCGCGAGGCCTCGGTTTTCCTTCGGTGGTGTCTACGGGGGGAAAAATTTGTTGAGGGACCAGAGACAAGATGATTTTGAGGATGAAAAAAATAAAAAAAAAAAAAAGAGATTTTGGAAAGCCAGGAGGTTCCCCCCCCGCCTACAACCTCATGGCTTCTCCTAAATCCTTCAGCTCCTTTTCCCGTGATGATGCTCAGCCTTCATCCCAACCCAGCTACCTCTCATCCCGCTCCGGAGAAGAATCGGAAGAGGAGGGGGAAGCACCCCTCTTGTGGTGTTTGTCCTTCTTCTTCTCTTTCTTGTGTTTCTTCTTCTTCTTCTTTTTCTTCTCCTTTTTGGATTTCTTGCCGCTCTCCAGTCTGCGCGGAAGAGATGAAGCAGAGATGATCCCTCCTCCAGCTCCTCCTAAAACTCATCCCCCTCCCTCCCTCCGTGTCCATCCCACCACGTCCCTCCTTTGGCCAAGGAGAAGCTGCCACCGAAAAAACACAAAACCAAGATTTTGGTGGCAAAGTGGAGGTTTTGGGGCTGATTCAGGCAGATACAGAACAAGCCCGATGCCACACGGAGCCAGAGAAGAGTTTTGCAAAATACTGTCCCCCCCCAAAAAAGGTTCTTTCTGGTGGTTTCCCACCAAAAAGGTTGTCCCCGTCCTCACCGTTTCTCCTCCACCTTCTCCTCCTTCTCCTGCTTCTTCTTGGAGCTGGATGTCTCGGGGCTGCTGGAGACTTTCTGGTGCTGGGGTTGGAAAAGGAGGGAAAAAATAAGGAGTGATTCTTTGAGCTCGTAGCTTTGAATTACGAGAAAAAGGGGGACTTTCTCCCTTTAAAAAAAAAAAAGGAAAATTTAGAAAAAAATAAATAAATTTGAAATTACATTTGGAAAAATGTCTAAATACCTGCAAGAGCTGATTCCTAATTAAAACCCCGCAAATTAACGCCGCGCGGGCAGAACACTGGGAGCTCTTGGAGGTCTCTGCTCTACCACCACCAGCTTTGCTTTTAAATAAAAGGAATTTTTGCCTTTTTTTCCATCTTTTTGTTTTTGTTTTTGTTTTTAAACCTCAGGGAGGAGACGTGTCCCTGCGCTGGCGCCGTACCGTGAAGATGGAGAGCCCCATCTTGGCCGCCTCCTTGTCCTCCTTGGAGAGCATCACCCGGCCGGCGCTGCCGCTGAGGAGAGACAGCATGACATGAGAAAGTAACACCAAAAAAAACCCCCAAAAAACCTCCCATAAGAAAGTAAAATTAAAAAAAATGGGATGTTTTGATGCAGGACTGTCTCGTCCCCACCTCCCTGATACCTGGAGCTGCCCAAGCCCACCACCCGGTCCATGTCCTTCCCGTCCCGCTCGGCGCCGTCCCGTTTGCACACCTCAGCCAGGTCCTGTTTGGGGAGAAAAAGTGTCCTCTGTGGCCCCCCAACATCAAAAAGTTGAGGGGGGGTAAGGAGGATGGCATCCAGAGGGACGTGGGTCCATGTGAACCTCAATGAAGTTCAACCAGGCCAAGAGGAAGGTCCTGCAGGTGGGTCAGGGCAATCCCGAGCACAAATCCGGGCTGGGGGGTGAAGGGATGGAGACCAGCCCCGTGGAGAAGGATTTGGGAGTGTTGGGGGGTGAAAAGCTCCACGTGGCCCAGCAACGTGTGCTGGTAGCCCAAAAAGCCCCCCCCGCACGCTGGGCTGCATCAGAAGAAGCGTGGCAAGAAGGTTGAGGGAGGGGATTCTCCCCCTCTGCTCCGCTCCGGGGAGATTCCTCCCACCAAGTGCTGCCTCCAGCTCTGGGGCCACCAACATCAGAAGAACGTGGAGCTGTTGGAGTGGGGTCAGAGGAGGCCATGGAGATGCTGGGAGGGCTGGAGCCCCTCTGCTGGGAGGACAGGCTGAGAGAGTTGGGGGGTTCAACCTGGAGAAGGCTCCGGGGAGACCTTAGAGCTCCTTCCAGTCCCTCAAGGGGCTCCCAGGAAAGCTGGGGAGGGGACTCCTTGGAGAAGGAGGAAGGATTTGACACTGACAGAGGGGACATGGAGCTGAGATGTGGAGGAGAACTTCTTTGGTGAGAGGGTGGTGAGTCCCTGGCCCAGGTTCCCCAGAGAAGCTGTGGCTGCCCNNAGGGGGCTTGGAGCAACCTGGTGTGGTGGAAGGTGTTCCCTGCCCATGGTGGTGGGACTGGGTGGGCTTCCAAGGTCTCTTCCAACCCAAACCATGCACGTGGTAGCCCTTACCTCCTTGCTGAGGCCTGTGGGCTGCCTCTTCACATTCTTGTAGCCCCTAAAGAACCAAAACCAAGTTGTGGTTGGGGGGTGGGAGGCGATGCCTCTCACCCCCTATTTTTTGGGGGGGGGAAAAGTGGGCGTTGGAGACTCACAGGGCTGCCATCATGGCCTCCTGCTCGGCCAGGCGGACGGCGGCCAGCTCTTCTTCACGGGACAAGGTGGGGCCCGTCTCCTTCTTGCCCTTGGCGTACCAGGTCAGGTCCTTCCCCTTCTGCCACCGGCCCACCGGCGCCATCAGGGAGTTCCCTGTGAGGGGGGGGACAAGACACCCACCCCCCCCCCAAAAAAAATAACTACCTACCATTCCTCACACCCAAACCCCTCCATCCGCACCCCAAATTGTGTCCGGGGGGGAAGGGGGGATGACATGACACACAGGTCAGCCCTTACCCAGGTAGTTCTCCCGCTGTTTGTCCGTCTTGACATCCTCCCAGCTGAACTGGTCCTGGCCCCCCCGGACCCCCCCCCGGGAGGAACCGAACATGGTGACACCTTTGGGGGGGGGGGTGGTGGTGTCAGCTCAGGGTTTTCCTGTGTGTCCCCAGAGCTCTTCTATGTGACCTGTGGGGAGGGGGGTGTCTCCTAGAGGGGAAGGGGGGAGCAAATGTGCCCCCTCCCCGAAGACTCAGTGGGGGGCACGACACAGAGGTGTGTGTGGGGGGGTGTGCTCAGTGAGGGGGGGCCGCAGGGCCCGGGGAGGGGTTTGGGGTAGGGTTGTGGGGGGGGGTTGCGGGGGCGGGGGGGGGAGTGCACGACCATGGGGGGGGTTACATGGCCCAGGGGGGGTTACACTGCTTGGGGCGGGGGGGTGTTCATGACCCGAGATGGGGGGGGGCGGTGTATGGCTGGGCGGGGGGGCCATTTCATGACCCGGGGGGTGAAGTGGGGGGGTTGTACCGTTGGAAAGGCCATGAGGGGGTGTAGGGCTCGGGGCGGGGGGGGGTGGAGAGGGGGGTGGTGAAGGGGTTGGGGGGGTTTGTAAGGACCGGGGGGAGAGGGAGGGAGGACAAGGCCGGGCCCACACACTCTTTCCCCCCACACACACGCCCCCCCCCTCCCCGCCATTTCCTCCCCTCTTCTCCTCCCCCTCACGCACCTCGCGCGCCGCTCGACTCCCGCCCGCGCGCTCCCGCCCCGGACGCTACCACCGCGCAGCCGGGGAGAGGGGGGAATCAGCTTCTCCAGGCGGGGCGATACCATCGCACCGCAAAGGGGGGGGGGGGAGAGCCCCAGTCATAGAATCACACGGAATGACATGGGGTCGGAAGGAACCTCTGGAGATCCATCTCCTCCAACCCCCTGCCAGAGCAGCGCCACCCACAGCAGGTCCCACAGGAACGTGTCCAGGAGGGTTTGGAATGTCTCCAGAGAAGGAGACACCACCACCTCTCTGGGCAGCCTCTGCCAGGGCTCTGCCACCCTCACAGGGAAGAAATTCCTCCTCATGTTTGGGCGGAGCTTCTTATATTCCAGTTTGTGCCCATTTCCTCTTGGAAAAGATCCTGCTCTGCACTGGAGGAGGTGCAGAGGAGGGCAAGGAAGCTGGTGAAGGGCCTGGAGAACAAATTGCATGAAGAAGGATTGAAGGAGCTGGGGCTGTTCAGTTTGAGGAAGAGGAGGCTGAGGGAAACCTCATCACTCTCTACAACTATTTGAAAGGACACTATTGAGAGGTTGGTGCTGGTCTCTTCTCCCAGGTCATTAGTGACAGAACGAGAGGGTTCAACCTCCAACAGGGCAGGTTTAGACTGAACATTAGGAAAGAATTTTTCACAGAAAGAGTGGTCGGGCTTTGGAAGAGGCTGCTCAGGGAGGCGGTTGAGTCCTTTAGATGTGTTGTTGGGGGATATGGTGTAGGGGAGAACTTTGTAGAGCAGGGTAGATGTTTGGACTCAATGATCCCAAGGGTCTTTTCCCACCGAAATGATTCTATGATTCTATTTATATTTCAACCCTTGTGTTTCTTTATGTTCCCCAATTCCAGGTGGGGAGAGGTCATCGGGTGATAGAATAATTGTCTAAATGACACTAGATTCTTCTCAAACCGTAGCATTTATTTATTCTTTAGAAGAAAAAAAAAATAGATATAAAGATGCTTCTGCAGCCTCACTTCTTCCAGAACTGCTGGTAGGTGCCCAGGTCGATGCCCTCGAAGGTCTCCTCCACCTCGGCCTTGGGTTTCCTGGGGAACTGCCGCCGCAGCCGAGCCTTGCGCTGGGCTTCGGGCAAGGTGTTGCTGTCCAGGGGCAGCTGAGGGGGACAAGATGGCGTGAACAACATCCCCCCAGCTTCCTGGGTCTTGGGAGACGTGGTTGGGACCCCCAACTCAGCCTGTGTTGTCCCTCCCCTCTCCCCAAACCCTGCTCCCTGCCTCACCATGAGGATCCGCTTGGGCTCCTTGTAGCGCAGGCGGATGGTGGAGCCGTCGAGCTTGACCAGGAGGACGGGGTAGAGGCGGCCATAGTGCTGGCGGTGGAGGTGGGAGATGGCGGCACGGTTGGAGTTGGCCCGGACGGAGGTGGCGACTGGCCTGGCGGGGAGGCAGAGGGTGCTGGTAGGGAACACAAAGTTACAGAACGATACGGGGTTGGAAGGAACCTCTGGAGATCCATCTCCTCCAACCCCCAGTAGGTCCCACAGGAACGTCCCCAGGTGGCTTTGGAATGTCTCCAGAGAAGGAGACACCACCACCTCCCTGGGCAGCCTCTTCCAGGGCTCTGCCACTCCCACCATAAAGAAGTTCTTCCTCGTATTTGAGTGGAACTTCCCATTGCCCCTCGTCCTGTCATCACTGAGAAGAGCCCGGTCCCATCCTCTTGACACCCACCGTTTAGATATTGCTCAGCATCGGTAAGATCCCCTCTCAACCTTCTCCAGCCTGAACAGCCCCAGGTCCCTCAGCAGAGAGATGCTCCAGTCCCTCATCATCCTCGCAGCCTCCACTGGACCCTTTCCAGCAGTTTCCTGTCCTTCTGGAACTGGGGAGCCCAGAACTGGTCCCAGTGCTGCAGATGGGGTGGAGCAGAGGGGAAGGATGACCTCCTTCCAGCTGGTCACCCACTTTTTAATGTCCCCCGGGAGACCATTGGCCCCACAAGGGCATATTACTGCCTCATGGGCAACCTGTCGCCCCCCAGAACTCGCAGAAGCTGCTCAGCTCCTAATCTATACTGGTGCGTGGGAGGCAAAGGGGACCGCCATTAAACCCCCCTCACCTCACGAAGCCTAACCCCATAGAAGGTCCCAGTCTCTCATGGCCACCGCCGCCACCATCCTCACCTCAGCGCCCGGCCCAGTGCTGCCATCTTAGTGCAGGCGAGCGAGGACGTTCCCCCTCACGGCAGACGAAGCGGCCTCCTGGGGACACCCTGGGGGACGAGGGGTGACAGGGCCGCCATCACGCTCCCCCCCCTCACTCTCATAATGGTTCTATCCAACCCCCCCCCCTCCGCCGCGCCCCAATGGTTCAGCCCAGCGTGATTACCTCCCCGTTCCGTTCCCCCCGCCCCACCATGGCACCGTCCTGACCTATCCCGTCCCTTTCCCTTCACCCGCCATCACCGCTCAACCTCAGACGCTCCTCAGAACCGCCATGTGCCCTGTGTGCCCCCCCCTCCCCTTCCCCTGTGTGTCCCCCTCACCACGGCTTCCCCCCCCCCCGCCGCGGTGGTGCGCCCCGCCGCTCACGTGACGAGGCGGAGTGCGTGCCTTTTGCGTCTGACGTCACGCCGCGGCGTGGCGGCGGCGCCGCGGAGGCTGCTGGGAACCGTCGTTCCCCTCATGAGCTGGAGGCGGCTGCGCGGCCCCATCGCCCGGGTGGCGGGTGAGCGCGGAGGGGCCAGAACGGAGCCGCCGTGAGGGAGGGAGCCCCCGTTCTTCCTCATGGGACCCCGTCCCGGCCGCGGGGGGTGAGGCCCAGCCGGCCCTGGGGCTCTGAGCCCCTCGGCTGAGGGGGTCTCAGTCGGCGTGAGGCGCTGAGGGGATGGTTGTGGTCACCCCGCAGGGGCCTGTGAGTGAATGAGGGGGGGGTGTCGCCCTCTCGCCGAGATTTTCTCTCCGAGCGTCCGCTCTATCCACGGCCGGTATCGTGCCCCCGGCGCTGCCAGCCGTCATTGGGCTGCCGGGTCTGGGATGTCTCTCCCCCCGGTTAGAAAAGGCAAAAGGGAGGTGGGTATGGATTGCATGCTGAATCCCCTCCCAACATTAGAAGGACGTGGACCTGTTGAAGGGAGTCTAGAGGAGACTATGAAGATACTGGGAGGGCTGGAGCCCCTCTGCTGTGAGGACAGGCTGAGAGTTCAGGAGAAGAGAAGGCTCTGGGGAGACCTTGGAGCCCCTTCCAGTCCCTAAAGGGGCTCCAGGAAAGCTGGGGAGGGACTCTTGATCAGGGAGGGGAGCCACAGGATGATGGGGAATGGTTTTAAGCTGAAAGAGGAGAGATTGAGCTGAGATGTGGGGAAGAACCTCATTGGTGTGAGGGTAGTGAGTCCCTGGCCCAGGTTGCCCAGAGAAGCTGTGGATGCCCCATTCCTGGAGGGGTTCAAGGCCAGGTTGGAGGGGGCTTGGAGCAACCTGGTCTGGTGGCCGTTGATCTTCAAAACCATTGTATGAATCGATTGGGTTTTGTGAGAGCAGTGTGAGACGGTGAGGTAAGAGCAGGATTGTGTGGTTGAGCACCCTTCAGTCAGCTAAAAATAGAGCTCTGTGTTGTGAAGCACAGCATACATCAGGGGAAGCAATTGGTAAAACCACACCTGTCTGAGCTCCACCTCTGTAGACATTTATGCAGGTGGGTAAAATGGCTGGAACCAGTTGGTTGGTTAAACTGGCCCAGTTTTTCAGTAGGACACAGTGTTGGAGTAACTCTTGGCTTCATCTGGGGCCTGGACCTCACTGATTTCTGCAGTGACCTTGAGCCAGCTGTTCTTGTTCCTCCTGCTGCATCATTGCTCCCTGCAAAGCGAGGAGGGTGAATCAGTGCAGCCAGTAGAGGGGCTAATTAGTGCTTTTTAGATAATTGTTACCAGGAAAACAGGTGGTTGAGTAGTTCCACCAGCTCGGTACCACAGTGAGGGTGCTCTGTTCCTCTCTGAGTACTGCAAATAATTCCCTTCATTAGACCAGCCCTCTGGCTGTGGGGACAGGTTCTCTGAGCCCAATTTTCCTGGTCACTCTCCGTGCTGGGAAACCACCTACGAAGCCTCTGAGTTTTTTCCTGCCCATTCCCTGATTGAATGGACACGGATCCTGGGCTCTGGCTGTCGGAGCAGACGGTGCCATCTGACCAACCGGGGGGACATCCCGCCCTTAAAGCTCCTTGGGGACACCAAGATGCTGAGTGTTTACCAATTTTGTTGATTTTACTGTAGCGGAGGCTGGGTTTTTTCCAAAAATGTCCCAAAACTTGTGAAGGTGGAAGTTGCAGCTTCATAACCAACCTGCTAAAAATAGGGAATGGGATTCTAATCCTAATGCAGGAAACCTTTCTTGGGGCTCCAGGGAAACTGTCCTTTAATCTTCTTTTCTTCTTTACCTTCTCTTTAAAGCCTCCCTGCTAATCAGCATTAATTTTGTTTAACTCTTATGATGTCTGTCCTCTGCTTTACTGGTTGTGTTGCTGCCTCCCAGATAAAATCCAGGGCGAGTTTAGCAGGTGGGAGAGGACCAAGAAACGTTCCTCACCCTGGTGACAACCTCCTGTGTCCTCCTTCAGTGCCCACCTTGTCCTTGTGCAGCCCAGCAGGGTCTACGTGGCCATTTGTCCTCAGTCCCAGCTGTGGCACCTCCCCAAATTGGGGGTTTTTTTTATTAAATAGCCATGTTGTTCTGTTGCTGGTTGACTCCAGCCTGCTGTGGTTTTGGTGATTTGTGGTGGTTAGGCTGGATCCAAAACCGTTTTAGAAGTAAGTTGGTGGAGGAGAGAGACCTGTGCTAGCTATTTGTGGATCAACTGCTCTGGAAATGCCGAAATCTGAGCAAAGGGGGGAAAAAAATTTGAGCTTCTGCTCAAAATAACTACCTACCTGTGTGTTACTGCTGCAGAGAGCTTGGAAATGTGGCATGTGGTTGCCTTACTGGGCTGGGAACCAAACAGGATGTTTAAAAAGCCCAGTGTATCCACCAGATCTGGTTTCTCAGACTTTTTTTTGGTCTTTTGCTTGTGGTTTTTAAGGGTTTCGTGTTGCTGGGGGAGGGAGAAACCTGGGCAGGGTTTTAGGGTGGTTTTAGGAGCTGGCTGGTCCTTCCGAGCCATTCCTTGGGGTCAGGGCTGGTGTTTGAGCTGTGCTGCTCATATCTTGAGGCAGAGATCATCTCTGGTCACCCTCCCAGGACATCTTGAACCCTTTGCCTCTATCCTCCTGAGCAGCTGTCCCCAAAAATCCCGCACCCTTCCAAAAATGCTCCGTGGGAGGTGTTTTTCTCCAGTGCTGGCACAGATTCCCAGTTTGCCAGGCTGGTGTTTGCTGTCTGCTGCCCACCAGGGCCCACCCCCTTCATCTGGCAGTGGAAATAGCTTTTTTTTTTATTTTTTTATTTCTATTTTGGTTTTTCTCTGCAGCTCTCCAGCAAAAGAAGAAGGGATGTGTTTGGAGAGAGGCAAGAGGAAGCACCTGCCAGTCTCCTGGCTGATTTTTAGCCCGTTTCCCAAAGACATGAGACCAATGATCACAAGTGTCTTTTCTCACTTGAATCCTGAATGTTTTGGGGAGGGGAAAAAAAAAAAAAGGGAGTATGGTAAAAGAGAGATGTCACTCTCTTCCCCTGATGCCACCCCAGAGCTCTTTCAGGCAGAACACCAGCACCAGGGTGGCCCAAACCCTGCAGATCCCACCATGAAGCTGGTGGGGCACGTGGGACACGCTCTTTGGAGGCTTGGCTTCCACGTGGGCAAGAGAGGGAGTTTCCCTGTCGCCTTCATGAAGACCCTGAGGCAAAATGGTGGCTGGTGGCAACGACCCTGTGGGCTTCACCCCAAAAGAAGAGGAGCGTTGTCTGCAGAAGGTGAAATCTTGGCTAAAATTAAGACCTGGGTGATTTTGTAGAAGAGTTGCCTCAAGCACACAACCCTTGGGTGTGGAATGTGAGCGTAGCAGCTTTATGGCCTGGGTTTTATCCATCGATGGGCATCTAAGAGGGCATCCTTTCTTGGTGTTTGTGGGCACCACCGCTTCATCACGTGCTAAGCTTGAGAAGGAGGGTGGGCTGGAGACCTCCTGAGACCTTCTCCAACCTGAATGAGTTGATGGTTTCACCCAGGAGGTCCTTCTGACCCACAGCTCTTGACGTTGGTGCCTGTTGGGGACGAGTGGTCCTCGTTACGTGCAGAGACAAGGGACACTTTTCCTCTGCCGAAGCAGCCATTAATGGTGTTTGCAGCTTTCCCAGGAGAGCAGGGAGCAGAGAAGAAACCACCACGAGAGGAGATTAAAGACCAAGCGAGGGCTTTTCATTGGCCAATCTTAAAATGGCAGCTGGGTAATTAAGGCTTTAGGCAGCTCACTAATAGCCCAGCTTTCCCCGGCTCGCTCCCGGTGTGAGCCTGTCGCTGCCACGAGGAGCTGGACTTTAATACCTTGGCTGAAAGGGAGTAAAAGCAGAAAGGTAAGGATGCCTCAGAGCTCTGCCCATTCCTCTTACCCCTTCCTGGTGTCTCTGGGGAGGAATTAAATGTTTATAAGTCATTTGGGCAGCTTTAAATTCTCCTTTTCTTATCCGTGCCTGCTAAAAGGAGGATTAAATTCTGAGGGGGGGAAAGAGATGAAAGTCCTTTTGGACTGGGATGGGATGTGAAGATGCAGGCAGGGACTGGAACGTGTGTGTCCAGGGAGCAGTTACTGTTGGCTCAGCTGGATCATGGTGGAGGGAAAGAGCTTTGAAACACCCAGACAGAGTCAGTGCTGGCATCCAGGTGTCACCTGCAGGGACTTTTGGTGGCAGCTGAGGAAGCTGGCGTGTGAGGAAGGAGCAGTCATGTTGAAATGCAATGGGATGACTTGAGGGCTCTGAACTTTGGGGGGCTCCTCTTTTTTTTTTCTTCCAGCAATGGTCACCTCTTTTATTTACGTGGGTGAGAGGAACCAGCAGGAGAGAGGGAGATTCTTGGGACAACTCAGCCAGGGCCCCTCTGCTTCCCTGGTGTGAGAAGGGAGGGCTTTCCTCTCGGTATTGAAAGTTTAGGCAAAACCTTTGATATCTGGAAATTATCAAGGACTAAGGGAAAGGTAGGACAAGTCCTCAAAAGAACTTGTTTAGCCTCACGTTTTTTGGATGATGGAGCCTAATCCATGCACATACGATGGCACCGGTCCCCTGTGGTCCCCAGAAAATGGCTGATCTGGTGGGTCTGGAGGACATCAATGGGGGGGAAAAAAAAATAAGACCTTTTTCTTTCAGAGAGTGATGGAATGTGGGTGTTTTTCCACCCACATCACCTGATGCTGATGTCCACTTAGACTTTGTGTATTAATATCCCATCCCTCTGTACAGGTTTGGATAAAGCATCCTTGGGGAATAAATTGCTAGTTATAATGCTGCCTGATGAGTGTCTGTGTGGTTGAGGAGGTGTGTGGGAGGGATTTAGGGCTGAGGAGGAGGTACCCAGCTGAGGTGGGACCTGGGGTCAGGGGGGCAGCCTGGCTGGATTAGGCTGCTGCCTGATCCACTCCTGATTTTGTAAGAGACAGCATTTGGCTTAAGGCTGCTTCCAAAGTGATTTGTAAGGTCAGGGTGACATTGCTATGATCTAATTTAAAATGGAAAGGCATTATACTGTCTGTTGGAGGATTGCTCAGCTGACAGAGGGTAAAAAAAAGGTGCATTTCCAAGGGTTTTACTGCTTGAAGAAAGTAAATATTTTTAAATAGGGAGGGTCCTGTGTACAGGATTTTCTTTCCTCCTCCCCAGAGAAGCAGACACATGCAGACACCCAATTTTTTCTTCCTGGCTCAAGAAAAAACTGCAGAAAGGTCTGTGTAGCCCAGGCTGCTTTTTTTTTTTTTTTTTTCCTCCTACCAGGAACCAAACTTTTCTCTCTTGCCTCGAGACGTCTTGAGCTGGAGTGAGTGCTCCAGGAAATGAAATAAATCCCAAAGCATCTTCGTGTCCCAGATCACACCTGGGTTCAGATCTCTTTTGTGAGGCTTTGGGGCTTAGAGGTAGAGGATGTGTTGAGCTTCTGGGTCTAGGCTTTGGCACGTTGTCTGCTTATGGTGAAGGCTTTGCCTGTGGATATTTACCCAGGTGTGTGGATGTCTCCTGATGTTTCCAGATGCCACCAGGCATGGCCAGCGTTTTCCTCCTGTCAGAGATAATCTTCCCTAGGATTTTTGTCCCAGAGGGACCCAACCCTGGGGATGGAGAATGGACCTAAGACAGAACTGGCTTGAATATCCCAGTTTGGTGGCAGCTGGAGCCCAGTTTTTCCCTCCCTTGGGTTATGTCCTGTGAATTTAACCTCAGTCCCTCGAGAACAGGTGTTCGTGCTGCAGCGATGAGCATCCTTTATTTCTCCAAGGTATTTGTTCCCTGGGTAAGAATTAGGGGTTTCTCTGGATATCTGAGTCCTCGGGGTCCCCAGCCCAGATCTTCTGCAGCAGTTTAGAGGTGGCAGCTCCCACTGGCTGCAGCCAGTTTGCTAATTTAATGGTTCTTTGAATTTTTCTGGTGTTTCCTGCACTCTGTTACATCCGACCAGCTCCAGGCTTGTGATTTCTCATCATTTCAGATTTCCCTGCAGGAAGTTGTATCCCAGGGTAAAGCACAGATCTGTTGTGTGGGACCAAGCACCTTTAGGAATCCGTAGCTGTATTTTTCCAGGGGTTTTTCTAACCAGATGTGTATTTTTCTGTCTCTCTAGCCATGCAGGGACCGAGGCCAGTGGTCCTGAGTGGCCCATCGGGTGCAGGGAAGAGCACTTTGTTAAAGAAATTGCTTAAAGATTATGAGAACATCTTTGGCTTCAGTGTCTCCCGTGAGTATCCGTATGTCTCTGGGAAAGGGCAGTGGAGGAGTTCAAGGCTGCTAGCCCACAGCCTGCTTCTGTAGCCCCAAATAACAGGCTTCTGTGGCTTGCTTGTTTCCTAGTCTGGCTGTGGGCTCTCGGGGATGTTTAAATAAGTCAGGATGCCTTTTAGAAGAGCTATGGATTTGTCTGGAGTGGCACCTTTTCCAGGTCTGGTGTCTCCTCACGCTTCCACGCACAGCTCAGGGAGGTGATGAGATTTTGGAGTGATTCTTGACTCTGAAAGTAACTATTTCCCTCCCCTGCAACCTCTGCTTCAAAAGCCAATTCTTTCCATCCTCCCGCGGGGCCTGACGGGGATCTTAACAACCTGGGGGCTTCACATCAGAGTCTCAGATGGAAAACCAAAGAGTTCTGTGAAGCCCATCTCATTCCTGGGTCAATCAGTGAGGTGGTTCACCCCGAACCTTTGTATATTCCTCCTCCTGCCACTGCTCTGGTGATTTGTTGACTTTTTCTACTCACTAAGTGCTGGCTAAAGGTCCTTTTTTCCTACCTGTAATGTGAAAATGACCCCTGCTTGGGCAGCTGGGTCCTCTCCCACCTCTGTGGAGGCTGCAGGCAGTGCTGAAGTCCTCCTGAGTCCACACACAGTAAGTGCAAGGAGTTTTCTTCAGGCCACTTGCCTGTTGCATTCACTAATTTTGGTTCCTCACCCAAAAGGTTGCCCTCAGCTCATTCGCCTGATTTTCCCTGGAGCTCTGCAAGAGGTTTTTAAGTACATTCCCAACATTTATGTTACAGTCCTAACTCTTTGGGTACTGCAGGTGAAATCCTTGCTTTGAGATCTGCAAGATCTGCATTTGCTCTGCCATGTGAAAGGGCAAATATTGGCCATTTAAAAATTGAATGTCACTGGAGATGGAAAAAACCTCAGTTATCTATCTTTTTGTGTGTTTCACCATTTCACCCTCTGCTCTTGATTCAACTCAATCTCTCATCTCTCTCCAGACCAAATCTTACATTTTTCC
The DNA here is from genome assembly GCA_004320125.1 of Scolopax mira. NCBI lineage: Eukaryota > Metazoa > Chordata > Aves > Charadriiformes > Scolopacidae > Scolopax > Scolopax mira. The sequence goes on along the minus strand of BJBW01007112.1, from coordinate 62,366 downwards.
CCCGAGATTGCCTTGTGGTAGATGGTTTTGGTTTTTTTTTTTTCCCTAAATCTCCATAAGCCACTTGGAGGCACCTCGGCAACTGGTGTTTTTATAAAACTTAGAGGTGATCAGAGCCTTTTGGCATTAGATTAACTCGTGTAATAAATAATATATGCAATAAAAGAATTGGCATTGCCCTCCGTGAGGACTTTCAGCTCCTGTTTGGTTTGCAGAGCATGTGCTTCAAATAATACTAGTCTGAACGAGTTCAAAAGGCTGATTTAT
>BJBW01007112.1:34895-61953 GCA_004320125.1 Scolopax mira | reverse complement strand
TTTCAGATGATCTAGGATTCTTTGATTAAAGGCCAATCCTGCCTGTCGTCCTGTGTCACACGAGCCCATTCCAGAAGCTTTCATCATTTAAAATAGAGGATCAGCTTTCAACCCGATTGGGTTAATCTGCTGCACGCGTGCTTTGATTTCTTTGATAATGTTGCTTCTTTGGGTGGTCTACAAAATCCACAAAGCTGGTTTTTTTGGTTACAGATACCACGAGGCAGCCAAGACCCGGAGAAGTCAACGGTAAAGGTGAGTGTGTTGCAGTTGGACCTTGTCTCATCAGATCTGGGAAACGATTCCTCTGAAAAACTCTTTAAGTTTTTAGGTGAAGTGGGTGCTTGAATCCCTACCAGCAGATAAGTCCTACCCCCATGTTTATGGGGTGTATTTTCTTAGGCAGGAGGAGCAGACATTCACACACACTCTCAAATATATACCCACACAATTTTTGCCTTGATCTTAGTGTCAACAAGACTGTAGCCATCTACCTCATTCCTGCCCCCGTGTCTTGGAGGGAGTATAATGAAGAGGGATGGACTTGGCAGAACAAAACCAAAATTTAATGAAGCTGTGAAATCTTAACAGAGGGAAGAGCATTCACTGCCAGTTGCTGCTCTGACTTTTAGTGCCCTGGTCTGGTTTTGGGTGTCGAGTGGCTTGATTTTTCTGAACTGTGAGTAGCTCTGGTGAGGTACCTCAACTGCCCAGCCCTTTGGGAAAAGCAACTGCTTAATGAGATGCCTTTATCCTTATTAATAACTTGTATGCAGCTGGCCAGATGCTTTTCTCTTTTCTGCTTTGTTTGCATATTTCAGAATCAAACGAGGTCTGTGCTTAATTTCCGATGGCAGTTTTCGCTCTGAAGTGAAGGGGAGGAACTTTAACAAAAGATAGAGAATCTTTCCCTTTGAGTTGGTTTGGTTTTGATGTTCCCTTTTATCTCCATTTCTCTCTCTCTCTCATCCCATTCTAATCTTTAATAATAAATTGAGGGCATTGGCAGTGCTGCTGCGATGTCTTCCACACGGGGGGAGTTTCCCACTGCACAAAAATAAGGGGAAATGGTGTGAAAAAGGGGGTACAGCAAGTGTTTTGGAGCTGTGTGGCCAGACACATTTTCAGCAGGTGTCTGGGCAGTTGGTGTGGAGAGGGAACACTCTATATGGTAATTAGTAAGTAGATAATTGCAATCTACCAACATTTTCCAAGGCAGATTTTAAGCTTTTTCTCCCCGAAGCACCCACGGGTGTCATTTTGTCATTTTGCCTATGTGAACTTTACCTTCAGAACTATTCATTTCTGGCTATTTTTCCTTTTTTTTTTTTTAATTTTCCCTATCCAGATTACCACTTTGTGACCAGAGAGGAAATGCAGAAAGAAATTGATGCTGGTGAATTCATCGAGCACGCGGAATTCTCTGGAAACATGTACGGGACGAGGTACGTGGTTCAGACGCTGCTGCTGCTCAGCCCAGGGGGTGATGGGGAAAGCAAAAATGTTTTAACTGGTGGCACTGGTTTCCCCCCCAGACATACAGGTTCTTGCTGTAAGCAAAGCCTCTCATTCTGATAGCGGGGTCCTTGTCAGCTTTATTAAAGTGGCAAAATTAACTGTTGTGGAGAGGCAGCTCATCATAATTAAATCCTCGCTGTGTGGGATCCCCACTGTTTGAGGGCTGCTGAAATGGCTTCACTTAACCCTTTTCTTGCCCAGGGGTGATTTTCACAGACTATTTATATTCCTTAATATTTTCCAAGTGCTTTCACAGACTATTTATACTCCTTAATATTTTCCAAGTGCTTGCAGAGAGCAGTGGGCAGAAGGGAGACTTAATCTCATTAACCCTGTTTTACTCTAAGTCCGAACAGGATGAATTTGGGAGCAGAAGTGATGATTTTGGCTGTTGTGACACAAGTGTGCATGGCTGCTTGGGAGCAGATAAATTTCATGGCACCCTTGACTGGGGTTAAAGAATTAGGGGGGGTTTAAAATAGCATTGCCCCTGGGTGTTGGAGCTGATGATCAATCAAACGTTAAGCTGCAATGTTAATTAGAAGTCAGATACCTTATGTAATGATTGTGAGAAATTTGTGGCACTGTAGTGAAGGACCTGCTAAGGAGGAAAATTAAATGTTTCCCGAGACACTTAATGAGTTGCATGAAAGAAATTTGCCTGAAACACTTTTTGGGAAGATTTCTATTTCTTAAAAGAGCTTTTTTTTGGAGGAATTTTTGGAGATGGCAGAGGGAGCTTTTGAGGATGGTTTCCCTACGGGGGAGGTGCCAACACGAGGCAATCTGACAGCTCATCTTCCAAATAGCACCAAGGAGAAACTGAGTTCAAGCTCCTTAATCCCTGGTTTCATCCTGCGTAGGACAGGCTTCCTTCCTTCACGTGTGTCCTGCTTAATCCAGCTGCCTGCAGCCTGGAGAAGACAGCTGCTTTCTGATGTTTGGAGTTGATTTTGGTGCCTTTTCCTCGGGGTGGGTGCTGAGAAGACATCTCTTCTCAGCCCGTTTCCTTGGAACTTGCAGGAATTTGATACTTAAACCAAAGATGATCAGGGGGTGGAGCAACTCTGCTGTGAGGACAGGCTGAGAGAGTTGGGGTTGTTCAGCCTGGAGAAGAAAAGGCTCCAAGGAGATCTTAGAGCCCCTTCCAGTCCCTAAAGGGGTTCCAGGAAAGCTGGGGAGGGGCTCTTGATCAGGGAGGGGAGTGATAGGATGAGGGGTAAGGGTTTGAAACTGAAAGAGGGGAGATGGAGATGAGATAATGAGGAAGAAGCTCTTTGCTGTGAGGGTGGTGAGACCCTGGAACTGGTTGCCCAGGGAAGTTGTGGCTGCCCCATCCCTGGAGGGGTTCAAGATCAGGCTGGATGGGGCTTTAAGCAACCTGGTCTGGTGGGAGGTGTCCCTGCTCATGGCGGGGGGGTTGGAACTGGATGATCTTTAAGGTCCCTTCCAACCCAAACCATTCTGTGATTCTATGACATCAAATGACATACCCAAGCTTGTTTCTGAGCTGCTTCTCTCCCTCTCTTTCATCTTTGGTCCCCTCTGTGAATTGGTTCTGCCTGTGGTGGTCATGCAAGGTGGGAGGTCAAACCATCTAAACCATCTCAGCAATAAAGACCAGTTTGCAAACAAAATAAATATAGAATCTCTCCAAGCTTATGTTTCCTCTATAAGTGCCTAAGGATGTTCCTAATGAAACGTGTGAGAAAATGGAGAGATTCCCTCGTGCTTATCAGAATAATTGAGATTTTTGCCAGTCCCTAAATCTCATCAGTTAATAATAGTGAATAACTAAAAATTAATTGCTTCATTTAAGAGCCCTGAAAGGGCCCTGTCTGTGGGATAGCACTGAGTCCTGCCCGCAGAAACCAGAATTTCTTTGAAGCTGCCTAAAATAAGAGGCTGAAATCGGAGTGGAGGCATCGGGGTCTCTGCCTCAGGGCTCTGAGAGCTGCAGGCTCTTTGTAGGTTGGTTGTAGCAGGAATTTGGTGGTCCTTGGTGGTCCCAGATGGAGCCTGTGGCTTTCACAAGGCAAACCATGCCATTTTGGAGTGTTTTTTATGGGTAGATGGTGCTCGGATTTGGACTCTCACCAGCTCTCTCTTCTCTCCTGCCACAATTTGGGCACAGAGGAGCCCTGTGAGGTGAAGACCAAACCCCCACTGCTGTGGCTGGATGCTCTGACCCCCTTCCCTCTTTGCTCTCTCCCCAGTAAAGGTGCAGTACAGGCTGTCCAGGCCCAGAACCAGATCTGTGTCCTCGACATCGACATCCAGGGCGTGAAGAACATCAAGAGGACAGACCTGAACCCCATCTACATCTCCGTGCAGCCTCCATCCTTGGACATCTTGGTGAGCGACCGCCTTCCTTTGCCGTTAGGCAGTTGGAGGTAATCAGCATCTTGCTCTGGAGTGATGGGGAGGGGGGGTTCCCCCCTCCTTGGTTCATCTGTATGTTTTTTAAGGACTGTAGGAGAGGTGGGGAGGACACTTCTGAGCTTCTGCCCAGTCCAGCTCCCCAACCTCTGCCTTCCAGGGATAAATCTTCCCGTGCTCTGTTAAAAAAAGAGTCTCTCCTGTAGAGATTCCACACCTAGTTGTGTTTGATACTGAGGGGTGGGGGGGGAAGGAGATTTTTGTGCTGAAACTCGCCTCCAGCAATTAAAATTCAACCAAGGGAGGCTGATTTGTTCTCTCCAGCCTACAAGGGGAGGGAAAAAGAGTCTGGAAACCTGAGATCTGGAGCTTAAACCAAGTTGGTTTGCTCTGGGCTGTCACTGAAGCCCCTGCAGCCTCTGCAGAGTGTTATTGCACGTGCCCGTGGGCAAAGAGCATTGGCTTGTGGGGTGGGTGGTGGCTTCTGTCTGTAGTGTTTTTTTAAGATGTTTGTCATTGGATTTAGGAAAAAAGACTCCGGGACCGAAAGACGGAGACAGAAGAAAGTTTAGTGAAGCGTTTGACTGCAGCCCGTGTAGATTTGGAACTGAGTAAGTCCCTTGTGCCCAGGGAGAAGGGATGGGGTGGTGACCCAGGAGCTGTTTTTTCTGCACCAACGTTGGATTTGTGTTCTCCAGGGAACACTGGTGGGGCTTGGACACTCAGCTGAGTTTGATCTAAGCACCAAACAGCATTTCCTGCTGCAGATCCTTGTGGGTGGTGGCAGAGAAATGCATTAGCAGTGGCTGAAGTAATAACCTTAAAATGCTACAGGAACTTGGGAGGTGCACGAGAGGTGACCTGGGGAAGGAACACCTTCTCTAACTCCTCTGTCTTCATCTTCTGCAGGTAAAGAGCCCGGGCTCTTCGACTTGATCATTATTAATGATGATTTAGAAAAAGCCTATTCCGAATTGAAGGAGATACTCCTGGAGGTGAGTCCTCTGGGGCTTTTCTGCCTCGCTCCCCGGGCAGGTGGGACCTCTAGGCTTGGCAGGTGACAGTCCTCCTGCCCACACTTGCTCTATTTTGAGCTTCTGAGGGACATAGTTGAGCACAGATCGTGTGTGAGTGATGGTGGATCAGTGGGAAGGGTGGGAAATGGATCCAGTGTGATGCTGGGTGTGAGGGGCAAAATAAACACCTCAGGTCCTCCCTGGGGCAGAATGGGGGGAGCAGGGTTTTTGAAGAGCCTCTAAATCAGACCTTGCCTTGTCCTTGTGTAAACTCCAACCATGGTCCTGTGGAGCTGGGCTGAGGAGATGATCATTCCTGGTCTCCAGAGCTGTGAAACTATAAGTTGTTCCTAAAAAGTGGCAGATGCTTATGTTTGTTTATTATTTTTTTTTCTTTTCCCCCCCCTCCATCTCCTTGCAGGAAATCAAGAAGACGCAAGAATTCAGGAAGTCCTGAGCTGAGCCTGCTTGGGTGTTCCAACTTTGCACATCATTCCCGAAGCACGTCACACCATTTCATTCCAAGAGACATTCCCTTTAGGCCTTTCCTCCTCCCCAGTTACTTTAGGACATTTCTATTAAAAAGGAAAGAAAAGGAAACCCCGTCAGGCTTGTGGTTTTCTGTTTGAGGCCTCTCCCACCTTTGGGACCAGTGGCAGATGCTTTGGAAGCCATTGCACGGTGTCCCCCGTTGTAGAGCTGCTTTGAAGGAGAATATCTGGCCACCTGTGTCCCCAGCATGTGGTTTAGGATCCCACAGCAATATTTGTGGAGGTCTGTGTTGTCCCACCTAATGCCACTTGAGAAATTTAGATGGATGTGACCCCCATTTCCACCCGCAGGTGGAGGAGCTCTCATCTTTTTTTGGCATCTTGCTGTTCCCTCTGGTTCCTGCTTCCTTTTATGGATCTGGCTACGGTTCCTCCTGGTGTTTCTGATGGTTTGTGGTTGCCACCCTCACCCTCTGTTGGGTTGTGTGGCAGAGCAGCACATCAGCTTGGCTGGTGTGTTTCCTGGTGACTGCATTTTAAGCCCAGAGGAGAAGGGAATGGTTACAAGATATGATCTATATCCTATATATATACACTTTTTTGGGGGGGGGGAGTACTGTGAGCTTCTCCTTCTCTCTGCCACCGACCTTGTAATTCACATGTTCTTCCTGTTCCACTTAAGTGCAGGTAGATTTTTTTTTCAGATGTTCTTGCACCTACAGGCTGGAGGAGAAATGATTTCTTTTCCAAGCTGCGCAGCCTTTTGGGATGATGCACCCAAGAGAAATGATAAATCCCTTTTCCTAGGAAGATCCTCAGCGGTGAGGGGTCTGGAGCACAAGTCTTGTGAGGAGCAGCTGAGGGAGCTGGGGGTGTTCAGCCTGGAGAGAAGGAGGCTGAGGGGAGACCTCGGTGTCTACAACTCCCTGAAAGGAGTGTAGAGAGGTGAGGGCCAGTCTCTTCTCCCAAATTATAGGCGATGGGACAAGAGGAAGTGGTCTCAAGTTGCACCAGGGGAGGTTCAGATTGGAGATTAGGGAAAAATTTCTTCCTGGAAAGGGTTGTCCAGCATTAAAACTGGCTGCCCAGGGTGGTGGTGGAGTCCCCATCCCTGAAGGGATGTGGTGCTGAGGGACGCGGGTCAGTGGTGGGTTTGTCAGTGTTGGGTTGATGGTTGGACTCGCTGATCTGAAAGGTCCCTTCTGACTTGGACAATTCTGTGACTCCATGACCCATTGGATCTACCCCCTGTCCCTCTGACTGGTCTCCAGCTTGAGACAGCTCAAGTGGACATCGTGCAGACCACCAGCAGCAGGCTGTGATGTTTTCTCCCCCAAAACCACGTCTCACCAAGGGCAGGCTTGTAAATTAAACCCAACCCTAGGATTTCATCCTCTCCTTCTCCCATCTCTCCAGTTCGCCCAGTTGCTCTGCTCCAGCACCCCTCACCCAGGTCACCTCCTCATCTACTGAGCTCCATCCTCCATTTTGGGGACACCAAGAAGCAGAACCAGACCTCGCGTGGCCCTTTTAGTACCTCGCTTGCGTTCGCAAAGATGATTTGAGGATTATTTTTGATCACTTAACCTCATCTTGGCCAGCTTTAAATCTACCTTTCCTCGGTTAGACTCTGAAATCCTCTCTGTTGTCAGGAATTCCATGTTTTGATGTTTTAACATGGTTAAACGAGCAAGAAGATGCTCCCCAAAAATATTTTTATTTCTGGGGGGTGGTTGTAGCATCGTAACGTGGGGCTTTCCCCATCCTTGCTGGTGTGAATCACCACGACCGGGCTCTTGAGTGGCCACTGAGCCCGGTGGGTTTTTTGGGGGTTTTTTTGGGGTTTTTTTTGTCTCTGAATCGTGGGGTTTCCTTCTGTTTGGAGGGATGTGTTTGCAGTGGGGACGTGTCCCCTCTAGATGGCAGAAACGACAGCGGGAAAGCGCAAGGGGCGGCCGTAGACACCGAGGTGCCAGGACACGGACCACCACCATCACCACCACCACCTCTGGCTGTCACCAGATGGAAATGCCTGGCTGCTGCCTGCTCAACCCTCCTGCCACCCTTCCCAGAGCCCCCCCAGCTGCCAGCCCCCAGCCCGGCCTTCGGGTGTCCCCACCAGAGAGGTGAGTGGTACCCGGGAACAACGGGAAGGGAGGGTGATGCTTCAGCCCTACAGCACCAGCACTCAGAAAAATGGGGTGGTGGGGGGGGGAAAGTCACTTAAATCACTTGTGTCCCCCTTCCCTGGTTGATGACAGAGGGGGGGAAGCCCCCTCTCCTCCTCCCTCCTATGGGGTGACCCGCTTTTAGTGGCTGCTGCCGTGTCTGATGGATGGAAATGACCAACACCTGGATGTCCTGGTGTTAATTTGAGGTGACGGGGGTGGCCGTGGGGAGGGCCATGGGTGGCAGAGAGGGAGGGGGCTGTGGGAGCCAGGCTGGTCCCTGAGGGGGTGATGTGGCTTCCAAGCATCTCCAGTGAGTCGTTTTTTGGGGGGTTCTCAGTCGTGCCCCCCCCTCCCTGCTGGGTGTCTCGGAGGGGCTCTCTCACAAGGGGGTGGGCGAAGGCACCTGTTGATGTGGGTTTAATTTCTGCCTTCTCAGAAGTGGGACATCTATTTTTTTAATGCATTTGCAAACGTAAAACCCTTCCTGGATCTGTATTTTTTTGGGTACTGGCTCCTTGGGGATGCAGCCATCCCCAGGGCGGGCAAGGACCACGCTGAGCATCACATTTGGGGTCCTACATAACCTCAAAGGGTGGCTCCGGGCACTCGGTGTGGGGCAGGGGGTAGGATTGAGGGGTCAAAGTGGGGGCACGGGGTGGGGGGGGATGTGTATTAAAACTGCTGGTCCTTGGGGACTCTGCTTCCCCCACCTGGGAGATCTTCCAGGCAGGAAGGTGTTGAACCAACAGGTTTGGAGCGTTTTGGGGTGAAGGTGGGCGAGGTGAAGGACGAGGGGGAAGAGTGAGGGGATGAATTTCTCCCCCCCGAGCACAGCTGAGATGTCAGTCACTCCATCTCAGAGTCCACCCAGGTGAAAGAACAGGCTTTCTCCTGGGTTTCTGGCAGAAATGTCAGACATAGGATGATTTTTTACATATATATATATTTACTGTTCCATCAGACTGGGATAAAATTGTCCAGATTTCAGCTTTTTTTCTTTTTTTTTTTTCAGCTCTGAGAGATGCTTTGGGAAGCGGGGCAGCACCTCATCCTGCATCCCTGCTGCAGGAGGGGGATGCTGGGGGGGAGGAAGGCTCCTCCACACGAGAAGGGTGTGTGGAATGGTATGAGGAGCCATCCTGGGGCCAATCTGGGATAAAACCTGCCCTGGGGGCTCTCCCTGGCTGAGGTTGGGGGTTATTTTGCAGCTGATGCCCAAAAAATCATTAATCCCCACAATGCTTGACTGTAAAGAACTGCTTTGCACTCTTACTTGTGTAAGAGTTTTGCTGAATTTGGGCTTTTTGGGGCAGGAGCTGATCACTTTTCCCACCCTCCTGCCCATCCAAGGTCTTTGGCAATAGGAAATAATCCCTCCGAGGGGTGAGTGTGGGTTTGGTGGATTTAGCTGCAGGTGAGGTGACCTCTGCCATGACCCAAGGGCACCGAGGAGAGAAGGACACCGGTGCATGGATGCTCCAGGGCTGCCAGTGCCCAAAATCATCCCGGGAGGGAGCCCAAATCATCCTTGGGGAAGCCCAGAAAGGCTGGAACCACGCTCCAAGATAATTTCAAGCAGCCAAAAATAGCCCAAAGCTCATCCATCCATGGCTCCTTCCAGCATCTCAGTGTCCCCCATCCCTCTCCCAATGATCCCACGCTCCAGGGACTCATCCTTGCTGTGGCTTTTCTTGGCATCTCCATGCTTTTGGAAGCAGCCCTGATTTTTTTATTTTTTTCAACAAAGGCACCACGGGGGAGAGCCAGCCTGGGAAATAATTGAGCATCCAGCATATAAAATAAGCAATTTGAGGAGGGGGGGGGGGGGGGGGAAAAGGAGGGGGGGCGGGGGGGGGGGGGGGCGGGGGGGGTGGGGGGGGGGGGGGGGGGGGGGGGAGGGAGAGGAGGGGGGGGGGGGGGGGGGGGGGGGGGGGGGGGGAAAGGTAATAGTAGGAATAACTGTGGGTTTCTTGCTTGCTGGTCTGTGTGTGAGCTTCCAATGGCTGAGCTCTGGGATTTGGCATCCTGGGAGTGATGGGATTTAGGGAAGGTATGTCAGAAGGTGCTGTCAGAAGGTGGTTATCCAGGGGAGGGGGGGGAAAAAAACCAAAACACACCTTATTTTAATCCAATATGGGATCCTCATGTGTATTTTGGGGCCTTGCAGAGAGTTTGTCCAGCACAGACGGGGTGGGTGCTGGCCCTGGCATAGCCAAAGGGTCTGAGGCCAGCTTTTCTGGCAAAAACCCCCCAATTTTCTGCTATATTCAGTGTCTGCTGTATCCATCCCCCCCCATATGGCCTCAAGCAGCAGCTGAGAGCCTCCCTGCGGGGAGTTTGGGGTGACATCCCTCTCCCTGGGGTCACCCCTCTGCAGCAGGAGCCATGGGGTGAGACCTGCTGGTGTTTGCCACCCAACCCAGCACCCAGTGAAATCCTCTGGGTGTCCCACAACCCCGTTGGCTTTGAGCTGGAGAAGATGAGGAAGGTGTCCACAGGAGCAGGAGGAAGGTGGGCTGGGGATGGCTTTTTCCAGCCACGCAGGAATATGGGGTTTGGGGTTTTTTTTGGTTTTGGGGTATTTTTTAGGGGGCTGCAGCTGAGATTGGTCTTTTCCCAGGTGATGTAGTCTCTGCCCAGGGATGCTGATGCCCTTTTTGTGCTCTCCCACAGGACAACGAGGTGACCACCAGGTGCCAACTGCTGCTGCCTCACGCTGAGACACCGCCAGCACCACTGACAACAGGTAGGTAGGTCCCAATTAATTAACCCCTTCCCTGGGGCTAATTGATCCAGACCAGCCCCCCTCAGCTGAGCCATGGCTCCTCCAAGGCTTGTTTTTCCTGACTGTGCTGCTGCTGGAGGGGAATTTGTGGGGAGAATGGAGTTTTCCCTCTAGTGCAGGGTGTTGAGGAGCATCCCGTAGGAGATGTAGGAGACCTCCCATCTCCAGCTCCACCAACTCCACGAGGATAAGAGCCCCCCTGGCAGCCAGACCGGGAGCTGGGAGGTGCTTGGCTTTGCTGGGTGCTTTATTTGGGTCAGCCTCATCGACTTGGATGTGCAACTGTGTCATCCCTGGAGAGCATGGGATGCTGATCCATAAACCCCCCCTGATGGGCTGTGGATGGCACGCTCCCCCAAGGAGCACCATCCAGGGGTGTCAACACCACGCTCCCCCTTTTTTCTCAAGCTCAATCCTTCTCCCCGACTCCAAAAACAGGCCAAAAAAAAAAAAAGAGTGGGGAAATCTAGTACAGGCTCAGCTTTTTCTGACCACAAGCAGCTGTGACTCCCCTTGCCCAGGATGTGGCTCCAGCCCCGTAAATAGCCAGAAGCCATCTGCAATTCAGATTGTGCGTGGCAGCAACTGGTACAACCGGATGCTTGTGGAATCAGGGATGCACACACAGACACACACACACCCCCCTGATGCCTCTCTCTCCACCCTGGCACGAAAGGAGGGGGAGAAACAGGATGTTTTCCTGGATTTTACTTTCCCCGTCCCGGCTGGCAGAGAGGCGAGGAGGGGGGGATAAAAAGAAGGGAGGCAGAAAAGGCAAAATTTCCAGTGCCCGGGTTGAGCTTGAAGAATTAATACATTTAATTTCATTTCCAGGGTGGCCAAGTCCTCAGTCCAGCATTAATTTGTAGATATTCCCTCCAAGCACCAGGGGTTTTATCTCCTGGTAGCTCTCTAGCTGATGGAAAGGAAAGCTCCTACGTGGTGGGCATCCATCCCTGGGGGTGTTCCTGGCTCCCTGGTGCAAAGCCAACGTGGAGGAGGTGGGGATGGAGCCCTGCTGGAAAAACTCTCCAAAAAGCCAAGTGAGATGCTCTAGTCCCCCCTGTCACAACCAGCCACGTGCTGACATGGATATAATGGCTGGAGGAGGAGAGATAAAAAGGGAGGTTTATGATTTTTTCATGGTTAGAAGCACAGGATCCAGGAACAGGTTGCTCAGAGAAGTTGTGGATACCTCATCCCTAGAGGGGTTCAAGGCCTGGTTGGATGGGGCTTGGAGCAACCTGGTCAGGTGGGAGGTGTCCCAGCCCAGAGCAGGGGGTGGAACTGGATGATCTTTAAGGTCCCTTCCACCCCAAACCATTCTATGACCCTGGAGCCACATCCTTACTTGGGATGGTGGTCCCTCAGATGCCTCCCGGACATGGTGGCATGGACCAGAGAGAGAAACTCACACCAAGATCCAGGTGGAGAGAGGACACTGGTGTCCCTGCCCACGCTGGTGGGGTAATCACTCTCCCTGGGGGAGGACACGGATGGTGTCTGTGGGGTGAGAGAACTCGTCAGGCCATTCCCCTGAGCGAGGAGGATGATTTCACATGATTCATCAATTTGGTATCCGATTGCTAATTATTAGAGGAGCTTGACCTGTGGGGGGCCAGCCAGCCATAATGCTGACAGTCATCTTGGCCACCACTGACATCCTCCTGGCTTCCAACCTAGGCTGAACTTCCCTTCTGCTCCCTCCTCCTGGCCCTGAGCTCCCAAGTGCTGTCTGCGCACCCTACCCCTGCCAGCATCCCCAGGGAGCAGCCCAGCCCCACCACAGCAGCTTTCCCACATTTAATTTCCTTTTATATAAAAGATTTTGAAGGTATTGCAGGTTTTTTTTCCACCCTCTGTGCCCTCAAAGCATGGGGGCTGCTGCTCCTTGGGGCCATCACACTGTGCCTTCACTCCTTCAGGATTGAAGGTCCAGGAGACACCAGGAGCATCAAGAAAGCAGATGTTCCTGCTGTGGTAGAATATCTTGACTTTTTTTTCTGTTTTCTGAAAGAGTTTCACCCATTTTCTTGTAGCAGCTCCTCCAAGACAGGCAGGATCTTCCTTTGTACCTTCACATCATCTTGGCTGCAGGAAACTTGCTGCCTCTCCAGCCCCTGGGTCCCTCTGTGAGGAGTTTGGCTCTGGTTTTCTCTCCACCTCCTCATTTAGTAGTTGCATTTATCAATAAGATTTCCCCATCTCTTCTCATGTGTCCCAGCCTCCAGCCCTGACCATCTTGGTGGCCACCACCACATACTTTCCAGCTCCTCAGTGTGCTCCTCACTGGATGCAGCATCCAAATGCAAAGTCTCTGGAAGGATCCCTACAAAATACCACCCAGAGCATCCCTTCTGTTTTATCAGTGAGCTGCTAATGCCTGTTCTCAAACCAATGTTCCCATGACCTCTGCACCCTTGATGTATTTTATCTAAGATCCCATTTCCTTCCTCTCTTGAAGCAACATCTCACCAGGCAACAGTGTTGGCAAGCAAAACTGAGCTAGGTGTCCCTAGGTGGGAGGTCATGGAATCATAGGTCATGGAATTATAGAATGGTTTGGGTTGGAAGGGACCTTCAAGATCATGTAGTCCCAACCCCCCTGCCATGGTCAGGGCCACCTCCCATGAGACCAAGTTGCTCAAATTCTTGTCCAACCTGCTGTGGGAGGGAATAGAAGTCTCCTGCTCTTCTCCAGTGAGCTACAAAGATGATCTGAGGGCACCTCTCCTATGAGGACAGGCTGAAAGAGTTGGGGTTGTTCAACCTGGAGACAGGAAGGCTCCAAGGAGATCTTAGAGCCCCTTCCAGACCCTAAAGGGGGCCTACAGGAGAGATGTGGAGGGACTCTTGATCAGGGAGGAGAGCCATAGGACAAAGGGTAGTGGTTTTAAACTGAAAGAGGGGAGATTTAGATTAGATATTAGGAAGAAATTCTTTACAGCGAGGGTGGTGAGACAGTTGCCCAGAGAAGCTGTGGCTGCCCCATCTGGAAGGGTTCAAGGCCAGGTTGGACGGAGCTTGGAGCAACCTGGTCTGGTGGGAGGTGTCCCTGCCTAAGGCGGGGGGGGGTGGGACGGGATGATCTTGAAGGTCCTTCCAACCCAAACCATGACTCTGGGGAGCCTTTGGGAGGCCGCAGAAGAGCGGAATCTTCCCCCCCGTGCCACCACACGCGAGAACCACAGCTCTGGAGGGGACAATGAGAGCATTGAGCGTGGGCCCTGAAACGCTGCCCCATTGTGCCTGGCAGAGAGATGCTCGGGAATAATCGCCTCCTCCTTGGCTTTGTTGCAGGGGCTGCGGGCGGTCGTGCTGCAGGGCCTTCCCCCCACCCCCAGAAGGTCCCTGGTTATGTGGTGAGGACCCACAGCTCAGAAACATCTGTTTTTTCCCCAGCTGTGAGAGGTAAGACTGGCCGAATGGTGTCTTCAACGAGACATGGCTCCGGGGGTGTCACTGATGGGGAGAAAAATGGGGATTTGGGGAGAGAAATGGGGATTTGGGGACAAAAGGGGATGTTCCTCTGTGTGGGGAGGCAAATGGCTCTTTCATCGATCCTCATTTTATATTTATTAGGTATCTTTATATATTGGATATCTTTATATATAGTATAAAATTTATATATCACATATATGATATATAGAGAGTCAGCATCATAAGCCATGAAAAATGTCTTCTTTTTCTGCCTATAAAATGTTTTGTGTTAAATACGTGCTTGAGCTACAGCAACCCAACTCCGGCCGGGGTCTGGGCAGTCCCTCAAAATTTGGATCCCAGGTTTTGCTCAAAACTATTCTCAATGAGGCTGAAGGAGCCATCGCTCTGTGTCCGAAACAGTGATTTTTATTTTATTTTATTATTTTAGAAGCCTTTTTTAAGGGTGTTTTCAAGCCGGCCGCCTAGGAAAGCGTTTCCCTGACCGGTTTCTGGTGAGAGTGTTTTCCTCACCCAAATTCTGTTGGAAAAAAGCTCCAATCTGGGCCAAAGGTTTGGCTTTTTGACCATGTCAAGGGCAGCAGCAGCTGCAGGAGCAAGCGCTGGGGCGATGCTTCCCCTTCCCCATCCTCCTCCATCCCCGGAGCATCCCGTGCTCTCAAAAACCCCTTCTGGGAACACATCCCACCCCCCACCTCTTCCCTGCACCATCAGCCAGGCTGTTTCCCAGCTCATTCCTCCCCTAAAGCAGCTGGAGAGAAAAAGCAACGCACTTGAAACATTAAAATCAGAGGGTGAAAACTTGGCTGCCCTATCCCGGCTGTGCCGGGGAGCGAGGACATCCCTTCTCTCTTAAAACTGGGAAAAACAAGTTAATTTTGAGGAGTTTCACATGGCGGGTGCTACTTAAGAAAGGCTGAGGGATGTGCTCTGTGTGATCTAGAGGGTGAAGAACGGCCAGATTTTTAAAGGCTTAGAGCCATCTTCCTGCTGGGGTTGTGAATTTTTTTTTTTGGGGGGGGTGGGGTGGTGAGAGGGTTCTTTAATTGCAGCGAGGGAAATCTTGCTGATTTGGACCCCTGGACGCCCCGTCTCGCCTCACGGCACAGGGGCCTTTAAGGAAAACATCAATTATTGTGAGATCAGCTGTAAAATCATGCAAGCTGGCAAGGAAGGAACAGATAACCACGCACCAAAGGTCGCAGCCTCCGGAGAGCGGGCAATTATTTAATCCCTGCTTGTCCCCTTCGAGCAGGGGGGGCAACATCACCCCCCTGTTCCCTCCCCTGGAGCCCTGCATGGGGGGGAAACCCTCCAGCTGACAGCAGGAAGGGCTGGAGGAGGGAGGAAAAACTCCTCTCTGTCCCCTTCCAGCTGTTTTTCCTTCCAGCTGTTATCCACAGAGCTGGGGGGGGGCGGGTGATTCTCTCAGCCACCCCCCCCCAACCCTGCAAAAGGAGGACGGGAAGGGAGCAAAGGGATGGAGAGGGTCTGGGATGAGCCAGGAGCTCCCCCCCACCATAAAATGGTAAAAATGTAATTGAGCAGCTTTTGGCCGTTCGCTTTGACGTATAAATTGGAGAAAAAAAGATGTTTTTTTATTTTTTTTTTTTGAGGGTGCTGCGGTCTGTCACCACCAGAGCTGTAAGGACAGGTCGGGTTTGTGGTTATTTTTTTCCCCCCTTTCCCCCCACCCTCTTGTTTGAACAGAAAGGAAAAGAAAACCTGAAGGAGAAGGAAACATTTCTCATCCCGTAGCAGCAGCTCCGCTTCCCGTCTCCCCTCTCCTCCTCCAAGGAGCTCTCTCTCCACTAAAGCCATAAACCCTTCCACTATTTGAATTATTTTATTTTATTTATTTATTTTTTTTCCCCCTGAAGCGTGGCTCTTGAAAAGCAGCGCCGCGTTCTTGTTTGGATGGGGTTTTTTTTGAGGGGGTGGCTTATAAGGAAATTTAAAAAAAAAAAAAAATAAATAAAAATGAAAGGGAGGGAAAGAAATCCTCAGCGTCCCGGGGAAGGACGGGTTTGTGTCCCGGGGATGGGTGGGTTTGTAGCCTCAGACTTGGAGGAGCTTTCCCCGGTGGAGGTCTCCACGTCACCATCTCCAGGCCGGTGCAGAGGGAAGAGAAGCTGGGTTTCGGGGGGGGGGGGGGGTTGGGGGGGGGGGGGGGGGGGGGGGGGGGGGGGGGGGGGGGGGTTTGGGAGGGGAGGAAAAGTCCGGGCCCCGGGGTGCTCCGTGGAGAAAGATGGGACCTTGGTGCAGAGGACTGAGCCCAGCGCTTCTCCGTACGTTAATTTTTGGTTGCTTCCCCCCCCCAACTCTCTCCCCTCTGCTTTATTTTGATGTTTTGCTGGGTGGTTTAGCTTGGATGATTGCTGGCACTTTGCAGACTTCCCCCCCCCCTCTGCTTCTTTCCCCTGCTCTTCTTTTTCTACCCTTTTTCCCACCCCTCGCTGGGGAAATACTAAAATATTGCCTTTCCTGCTGGGGGGGGGGAGAGGCAGAACATCCCTATTTGGTGTCATTTTGGGGTGCTCTTTGTCACCATAAATCATCCCCCGTGGCGCCGGGCGGTGCGAATCCACCTCCAGGGAGCTTGGGATGAAACTGGTGGTGTTTTAGCTTTTTCCTGATGGCAAACCCCTGGGTGCTCTGGTCTCCTTCCCACCTGAACCTCCTCTCCAGCTCCGGCCACCAGAGGTTGGGGAGAGGAAGGTGTTTTGGCGCCTGCGGGTCCTGCCCTTGGTCCCTTGGGTTACGTTTCTGAGACTTCTGCTCTTGGAGCACCAACTGAGGTGGTACATCTGGTGTATCATGAGTTGGGCTTCAAAGACCAGTCAGAGACCAGCACCCGAAGGAGCTCACCCCACCAAGGATGAGGTTTTGCAGCTGGTGCCTTTCACCCCATGGACAAAAGGTCCATTGATAAGTTTGTGTTCTCTGTAAGGTGCCTTTGTATTGTTCTTTAAATAATATCCCAGGGCGTGAGCACACTTTTCATCCTCTCATCTCAAAGCCCCTCACAAAGGATGTCTTCTCTCCTGTGCAGCTGGGGAAACTGAGGCACAGGGCGGGTAGTGGCTCAGCAGCATCGCCACCAGCAGGAGCTGAACCTGCTCTTCAGTGGCTTCATCTTCTTGGCCATCAAGCCTACCTTGAGAGACAACTCTCCTGTTGGCTACCAAAACCACAGGATGCTCCTCTGGGGTTGGGATCTCCTTCTCCAACTTGTATCCCCCATCAACACCTCTAGGTCCTTAGATGAATCTCCCAGAGAGGTTTCCATAAGCTTTATCAGTTCCATCCTCTCTAAAACTTTAAAAATTTCCTTGTGGTTGATGGGTGATCCTTAGCTACCTCTCGGTTGCTGGTAGAAAACTTGGTTGCCACAAGCGTGTGTCCAGAGGGATCCCCTGACAGCAGGGCTAGAAGGACCTCCTGAGCCTTCCTGGTCCATGCTGTGCCCTGTGCATGGGGGGGATTCCTCTCACCCACCCTGGGGGTTCAATCTCCCCCCATTCCAAAATGCCCTTTTCCAGGAGCAACGCACAGGAGCTTGGCTTAAGAAATTTATTCAAGTTGTGCTTTAATGGGAGAAGCCGTGTTGTCTCTTGGGTCTTAGGAAGCCAGGGGCACCTTCTCCTTGCACCCAGGTTACCTTGAAATGCCACAGGAGAGCAACCCTTCCTCTGTCCAAAGCCTCCTTCCCAAGTTTGGAGGAAAGAAATCCAATGGAACCCAGCTGGAATGAGTTATGGGTGGCTGGGAAGGGGGGGAGATATCACAGATGGGGAATCTGTGCCTTGTCCTCCTGCAAGCTACGGGAGCTATTCCTGAGACAATCCTTGGGCGTTGTCCAAGACCAAAAATACCAGAAGATTATTTTTTTTTGTGTGTGTGTGTAATAAGGAAACCCCTCCTTCCCCTTTGGCCCAGTCCACAGCTTGGAGATCTCGGTGAATGGCCACGGAGAAAGGTTTCTGCTCCTCGCTGCCAAGAAAAGGAGTTTGTGCAGGGTTGCTGCAATGCCACCAGTGCCACCTGGGGAATGGATAGAAAATTAGGAGTCCTGACCCATAAATTAATGAAGGCATAGGGGGGTAAATTGCTATTTCACTACTAATTTATCACTTTTCTAGAGCAATTGGTTTAGCCCTTTGCTTCTGCAGAGGAGCCTGGTGGCATTTTTTGGTGCTGTGTGGTGGTCCATCAGCTTTCTGGCTGTCTTCTTAGAAGGTAGGGACCCTGGGGCTGCCTGCCAGGTGGCCTGGGCTGTCCCTAGGGCATGAAGTGGCTCTGTACAGGGTCCGTTCACATCCTACAAGGTCTCAGAAGAGCTCCTCCGAGGCCTTCACACCCTCCTCTATGGTCTGTCTTCACTCATCCTGGGGACAGAGCAGTCTCCTGGGGAGGAGGCCGACTTCTCCTGGCCACTGGTGGGTGCAGAGGTACCAGAGATGTTGAGTAAGGTGGGACTCATGGGAGTCTCGAGGGTGAGTTGTGCAACTGCAGGGCAGTTGTCTGTCTCTCCTTGTCTGTAGAGCTGCCAGTCACTCCCTGTGGTGTCTGTCCCCTGCCAGGGCCACCATTCTGCTCCCATTGAACTTCACCATGTCCCACCAGCCTCTTTTTCCAGCCTCCTTGTTGTCCCCCAACACAGCAGCACTGTCCCACCCATCCATTCCTCCCCCCAGTTGGGACTGGCTCCAGACTTGGTCCCATCACCTTGATCGCTAACGACACTTAACAGCCTTGGCCCCAACTGTCATCCCTGGGAGATGCCACCACCAGCTGACCTCTGATAGGGGGACCCAGCACCAGCAGGGGGTGACAGGATGGCACCAGCTGCTCCACGGGGGCCAGAATAGTGTTGAGGTTGGGAGGCCTGATTTTCTGGGTGAATTCACATGCAGCATCCCCATTTCAATGGAGATCTTGATGTAGCGAGGACTTAGGGATCTCGGCATCTCCTGAGGCTCCATTTCTTGCTTTGCTTTGTTATTTCTGAGGGTAACTTTTACTACCCTTTTTAAACACACGCTGGGCCAAGAGCTTTACAAGTGCCTGCTTTGTGCAAAGCGCCCTTCAAAGGTGGAGGCCAGCAAGGCAGGGAGCTGCAGATGGCATGTGTGTGCCCACCAGCAGGCTGCTGGCAGGGTGTAAATAGACCAAATCATGAGAAAACAGCCCAGAAACACGGCTCGTTCCCCTCCATCGTGACCAAGCCACGGGGGCTGAAGCATCACAGCCACCTCCTGCCCAGTCCCAGGGCATCTTTGGGTGCTTAAACCTTTTCTCCTTCTTACCCTCTGGGTCAACGTGGAGTTAATCCAACCCCAGAGGAATGCCCTGCCACATCTGGAATCTTCTGCTTTGGAAACCTGAGGCCGGTTTAAACCTGAGTCTGAGCCAAATTCCTCCAGATAAGTGGTATTTTTTTTTTTTGGGTGTTTTTTTTTTTTAATCATCCTTTTATTTTTCCTGCTGGGGACAATGGCATCGCTCCCTGCTCTGCCCAGCCCTTTCCTCCCTGCGCCCAGACAGAAATAGTTAACCCGACGCGCTAAGAAATGAATGTCCTGGTTTCCTTCCCCTGCCCTGGGGAGGAGCTGCTGTCTAGTGATGTGATGCAAGAGCAGCCCTGGTCCTCCTCTCCCTCGCCCTGGCAGTGTTGGGGTGACCTGGTGGCCTTGTGCAAGCTCTGCCAGCCCCCCCCCTCTTCCTCCCCTCTCTCCCTGGGGGGCTTTCTGCAGCAGGAGAGCAGCCCTTTGCTCTCCTCTTGTGATGGGTGGGATTGGGAGCACCTCCTGGCTCCGGGGAAGACGTCAGCCAGCCCCAGCTCTGGAGAGTTTCAAGTCAAAACAGATCAAGCTAATAGAAGGGAAGTGATGCTGGAGGAGGGGAGGGAGGGGAGGGGAGAGAGAAAAGATGATGCCAGGGGCATTGCAAAGCCATCCCTGCTGTAGAAGAACCTCATTTGATAGCGTGGCTTCTCCTGGGGTTGTGGTTGGGTCCCTCAGGAAAGGGGAGACCACTGGGGCCAGGACCCTATGCTGACCCCAGCACCACCCAGTCTCCACAGGCTGCATATGAGATACCCCAGGCTGGTTTTGGTTGCCCACATGTAGGTGTTTAGGGTCACCCAAGATGCCAGAACCCATTAGTTTTGCTGGGTTGGTGACAGGGGGCTGCTGGTGATGCCAGTTGGGGTGATGCTCCAGCTGCTGGAGGGGCAATGTGGAGGTTGGGAGGAGGTGCTCAAGGCTCATGGAGCCACTTCTCCAAAGGCACCTGGAGGAAGGTTGCCCTTCAGTGGGGCTTTGTTGCCTGCTTGGTTTGATTTCATAGGAGGTGCTGCAAACAAAGCATTTCTCATGTGGTGGGACCCGGGGGAGACAGGAGGAAAGGGATCAGCCATAGCTTCAGCTCCTGGTTGAATGGACCCAGAGGTTTGGAGAGGATGGGCATGACATTTGGTGGGGAATGCCGGGTTGGTGGAGCATGAGACATCCCACAGCTCCGAACGGGGCACGGAGACCTGCCTGATATCTCCATGTGAGCAGAGAGGTGAGGAGTTCCAGCAGAAGAGCAAAGCTCTCCTGGATGTCCCCAGGGTGGTGAGACAGGTCGCAGGCTGCCACCATTTTGGGAGAGGTGGAGGACAGCTATGTCTTCTCCTTTGAACCCAGGCCGGGACATGGCCCGGGGCTACCACAAGAAAGACATTGAGGTGCTGGAGCAGGTCCAGAGCAGGGCAACGAAGCTGGTGAGGGGTCTGAGGCCTTATGAGGAGAGGCTGAGGGAGCTGGGGGTGTTCAGCCTGGAGAAGAGGAGGTTGAGGGGAGACCTTCTCGCTCTCTACAACTCCCTGAAAGGAGGCTGTAGAGAGGTGGGGGTTGGTCTCTTCTCCCAGGTCACAGATGACAGGACAAGGGGCAATGGCTTCAAGTTGTGCCAGGGGAGGTTCAGGTTAGATATTAGGAAATATTTCTTTCCTGAAAGGTTTGTCAGACATTGGAATGAGCTGCCCAGGGAGGGGGTTGAAGCACCATCCCTGGAGGTGTTCAAGAGAGGTGTTGACATGGTGCTCGGGGATATGGATTAGTGGATTAGTGTTGTTTTGGGTGTGGGATGGGGTTTGTGTGGGTTTTTTTGTTTGTTTGTGGGTTTTGGTTTTTTGGGTGTTTTTTTTTATCGTTTGGGTGGGTTGGTTTTGGTTTTGGTTTTTTTTTTCATGGGTTGGACTAGATGATCTTAAAAGGTCCCTTCCAACCTAGGTGACTGTGTGATGCTGGCCGTGCTGCAGCCCAGGTGAGACCCATGGCAAAGAACCCAGAGCTGGGGCTGCTCCAGACCTTCTCCACTCTCTGGGTTGCTCTTGGGTTTGACCGAGGCAGAAAGAGAAAGCTTTCAGAGAAAGCTCCAGCGACAAACCCAGCAGCGTTTTGATCTCCTGCTTCAGTCCTCAAGGTCAGCATGAGCTCTGGGGGGTCAGCAGGGCGCTTCTAAAGCTGGTTTGCAAGACAACCTGAACTCCCAGCTGCCAGAGCAGAGAGGGAAACCCTGGAAAACGGGAGGAGAGGGAGAAAAAAGGAGCAGGAGGGTGGCTTTCTGCGAGAAATAACTGCAAACACACGCGAGGTTTTTGCAGGCTGGCCAGGACGTGCGTGGGCAAGGAGTTGATTTATTTAGTCCCGCCTGAGCGGAGCTCGCCCGGAGCCCCCGAATTTGGAGGAAGCTCCGGTCCCAGCAGCTGTTTTCTCACAAAGCTTTTGCCCTCCTTGTCTCTCTCCTCCCAGATCTCGTGGCCGCAGAAGCCTCCTGGCAGCCCGCGGCGCTTTTTGAACCGTTCCAGAAAATGTTAATAGTTCTAGTAAGGGTGAAGCCTGTTGCCTGATTTAGAGGGAGTGTTTTTTACGGTGTTTATGTTGGCCGGCTGTAGTTTATGGAGGGTTTGAAATATTCCCTGAAACCTCTTATCGTCTCCAGAGCTGAAAAACAACAGAGCGTTGATGAAAGTCCTGCGCTAATTGGAGAAGGGTTGATTTTCACAAGGGCGTGTAGCGATGGGACCAGGGGTTTCAAGCTGAAAGAGATTTAGAGTAGATATTAGGAAGAAATTTTTTGCTGTGAGGGTGGTGAGACACTGGAGAAGGTTGCCCAGAGAAGCTGTGGCTGCCCCATCCCTGGAGGGGTTCAAGGCCAGGTTGAAGGGGGCTTGGAGCAACCTGGTCTGGTGGGAGGTGTCCCTGCCCAGGGCAGTGGAACTGGAACTGGATGATCTTTAAGGTCCCTTCCAACCCAAAGCATTCTGTGATCTTCTGATTTAGGGCTTGGGCTGCCCAGCGACCGTGCAAAATGCCTATCTCCTGCCCAGCTCAGCAGCCTGCAGTCCCCATGGGGAAGGAGAGACCATTTCACCCATCAGCGTGGTGGGGATCAGTCCAGATTTAGCCATTACCCCAATGAAGGCCATATCTGGCACAGAGAGAGGCAGGCCCTGCTGCCTGGGGCTCCATCCTCACGGCCACCCTGGCCTGGAGGACAAGGCAATCAGCAGATGCAAGAGGCATCACATTAGGAAACCTCTTAAAGTGATTGCTTAAACATGCTTTTTTTATAACCCAAACCAGCCCATCCAAGCACCCAAATACAGGGGCAATACCTTATCCTGGTCTTAAAACTGCGGCTCGTTTCCATTCCCATCGCTCTTCTCTTTGTGCTTTTGTGAGGATCTCCGTGGTACAACTCATGTTTTAATAAAATCAGGGACTTTAGTGAGATCCCATCAACACCTGTGGGGTTTGGAGTAGTCTAACCTCACGAGCATCTCACAAAACACGTCCTCTTGCTCTTCTAAAGCCTTCTGTCCTTCTCCTGTCAGGCCTGCAGTCAAGGTCTGAGAGCAGGAAACTTCTTCGGGTGCCAGCAATGGGTCATCTTGGAGCATAAGGAAGGAATTTATCCATCCTGCTGTAAGGCACCTACTTTGTGACCAGGTCCTGGCCCCTCTGGTTGTGTCCACCTGGCGAC
This sequence comes from Scolopax mira, assembly GCA_004320125.1. NCBI lineage: Eukaryota > Metazoa > Chordata > Aves > Charadriiformes > Scolopacidae > Scolopax > Scolopax mira. The sequence continues at coordinate 39,116 of BJBW01007112.1, read as the reverse complement.
TAAATCCCACCCAAGTGCCTTAAAAACAGACCTGGAGGAGACAAGGAGATCTTTTCCTTTTGAGGAGAAGCCACTATGTTCCACATGGTTCTGCCTCCTACACCACCCCACAATTGCCCAACATCCCTGCAACTCTTTTCCTAGAAATATTTACTGGGACTCCCCTTTCAGGCAAAAGGGCACTTTATTCCTGGCCAGTTGATTATGAAAGATCTTGACTTGCTTTACGTATCCTACAAGGTGTATCCTACCAGAAAGGGAGGGAGAAAAAGCCACAGCGTTATAGGGACATCTACGTGCCTCCAATCTAAATACACAAAGTAGAAAATTGAGCAAATTTGGTTGAAACTGGTTTGCTGGAGCAGGCAGCCTTCTATTCTAAGAGATCTCTGATATCTCTCAGACGGCACTGCACCACAGATTTAAAAAAAAAAATATAATAAAATCAAAACAAACAACAAAAAACACCCCCCACTTCTGCTCCTGGCAGTAAATTTTTGGTATGTGTGAACCTCTATTAACCTGTGGCCCAAGCTCATGTGCTGGTACAGAGACAAGCCTTACAGTAGGAGAGTCCATCCTGCTGTTATTCCTTGAAATGGGAAGCTTCCAGAAAAGAAGCCAAAACAAATATTTGTAGCGAAGGCAGGGGCTGCCCGTGGCGGGCAGGAACGCTCCTGCCACCGGGCAGGAGGTGACATCATCCAAATTCCTTCGCTGAGGAATGCAGGATTTGCCGTTCTTCCCTGCCAGGAATTGCTTTGTGAAAACAGACCTGCCCAGGGATCACCCATCCCCTTCCATCGCTCCGCGGAGAGGAGGAACGTCCTCCCGTTCACCTTCTCAGAGAATCACATGGGGTTAGAAGGAACCTCTGGAGATCATCTAGTCCAACCCCCCTGCCAAAGCAGGTCCACCCACAGCAGGTCCCACAGGAACCTGTCTAGGCGGGTTTGGGATGTCTCCAGAGAAGGAGACTCCACCACCTCTCTGGGCAGCCTCTGCCAGGGCTCTGCCATCCTCAAAGTAAGAAGATCCTTCTCATGTTTAGGTGGAACTTCTTATATTCCAGTTTGTGCCTGTTTCCTCTTGTCCTGTCCCTGGGCACCACTGGAAAAAGACTGGCCCCATCCTCCTGATACCCACCCTTTAAGTATTTATAGGCGTTGATCAGATCCTTCCTCAGTCTTCTCTTCTCCAGACTAAAAAACCCCAAGTCCCTCAGCCTTTCCTCATAAGGGAGATGCTCCAGGCCCCAAATCACAGGTGAAAGCACTCAAAATTTTATATGCAGGGGCTGGACAGAAGTCTGGGCAGGGACTGGAGCTGATGGAGAAGTGATGGCTTCTCCTTGAGGCTGTCTGGGATGGGGCAGGTGATGGATTGAGAATATGCATGGCCTCTCTGCCAGGCAGACTTTGCCAAAAGCTGCAAGAGGAGGCCATGTGTGCTGCTCTGTGTTGACCCCATTTCTTGGTCCTATGAAGGCCACCAACTACTGAATTTTCACTGAATTTTTTAGAGTTGGAAGGGACCATAGAGATCATCCAGTCCAACCCCCCTGCTGAAGCAGGATTGCCCAGAGCCAGAGCCTGTCACTCAGGAGCATCCAGGTGGGGCTTGAAGATCTCCNNCCAGGGCTCCCTCACCCTCACTGGGAAGCAGTTTTTTCTTATATTTGAGTGGAACCTCCCATGTTCCAACGTATGCCTGTTGCCCCTCGTACTCTCACTGGCAACCACTGAAAAGAGTTTGGCTCCCTCCTCCTTCAAACCACCCTTTAGATACTTATAGGTGTTAATAAGGTCTCCCCTCAGCCTTCTCTTCTCCAGGCTAAAGAGTCCCAGCTCTCTCAGCCTTTCCTCATAAGGGAGATGCTCCAATCCTTGAATCATCTTTGTTGCCCTTCGCTGAACTCTCTCCAGCAGCTCCTTGTCCCTCTTGAACTGGGGAAACACCACATCGTGTGTTTTTGAATGCAGGACTTCACTGGGATGACTGGGATGGATGTTGTACATGCAGATCATCCTGGCTACACCTTGCTTAGTCTGGTGGGATAAACTCTTAAGCAAAGCCATAATTCCCCTTCCATGCGGCCCTTGGTTTCTCTGTTGGGTTGAGCATCCCCACATCCCACCTCCAGCCCCCTGAGCTCGCTCCTTTCCCTCCCTGGCTCTGCATTGGCTCCAGCTTCAGCAAGCACCACTGGAAATATTAATAATGTTCATATGTCATCAGCACTTCCACCGGCATCGGCGACAGCAAAGGGGTCAGTTCCTGTGGGATGGAGACCATTGCCGTCATTTCAATAGGTGGAACTAGGTGTAGTTCAGCTGCCCCCTGTTATGAGTCCAACGGGGTGATTTAGTGGTTGGAAAGGCCCAAAGTTTTTTGCTCTCCGTGCCTGAGAGAGGATGGCTGGCAGGAAACGAAAGCGCCGCTCTCCAAGGCAGGGGTGGTTTTGCTCTTGCACTGATTCTTTAATTTTTCCGCCAGGTTTTGGAAATTCTTGGCTATTACAATTGGGCAATTAAATCAAGAGCAGAAACGAAGGGCTCCAGCCAAAGGAGAAAACCCACTTGGTCAGCTGAATTTTTGAAACAGGGATGGAGTGAGGGCCTTCAAAATGGAGAACAGCAGAGCAAGGGCTGCCTGGGGTCTGGATCTGCAGTCCTGAAGGCGGTGAGATGTGACATTAAGTGTGCCAGGAGAAGGCCTGCTCATTTTTGGAGCCAGCAGCATAGATAAAACCAGTGGGGATGGACACAAAGGGGAGCTTGGGATCATGGCAGGGCGATGCAATGACATTTTGTCAAGGGGGTCAGCAGAAGATGAAGGAGGCAATGGTGTAGCTGGCTGGGGGTTGAGCCCCACATGGGACTCAAGTGCCATGGGAGAGACTCTCTGTGGGACCTCCTCGGCTTGGTTTGGATATTATGTCCCACCAGATAAATCCATTGTGTCTCTGCCACCCTCCATCACAGGGCGGTGTCTGGTGCTAGAGATCGAGGCTTATGGTTTGCAGGACGTACTGCTTGAGAGAAGGCCAAAACATATCTCCCTTGGGCTGCTACTTTTGAGGGAGGTGGAAATACAGGTGCACTGCTCAATTCTGCCTGGAGCCACCTTAGAGAGAGCAGAAAACTGGCCAGGCATCACTGATGTGGGCTCCAGAGGGTGGAGGTTTAAAGCTCTCAGGCTTTGAGGTCAGTAAGGACCCCAAAAAAAGCAGTGAAAAAGAGGACGATGGGTGAAGTTCTGCTTTCAGATGATGCAAGGCAGCTCATGGGCTCCGTGTTTGTCATGGCCCAGTGGGTCAGGTCCCACCAGTTGGCTGTGGGGACTCTGCTCCTCAGGCTCCAGCTCCATGGCTGCACGTGTGGACCACAGGGCTTGTCCATCTGTGTGCAAACCGACCCGTCTTACAGCGCTGCTGCCAAACACCATTTGGGGTGTTGGTTGGTTCAATCCCTTAAGTTGTTGGTTCTTAATCTCTTTCAGAAACACATGTGGTGTCGTGGTTTCTTATTTATTTCTGTCTGGAGGCTAAAGGGAGGACGCCTTGGAGAGGAAGGGAGGGAAAGAACCAGAGATGGAAAGAGTGAATTTTCAAGGAGAGCCTCCCCCAACTTCAACTCCTTTTCCCAACTTCTGGTAATGGCCGGGTCAGTGATTGCAGCTCCAGAAAATTTCCAGAGGGTTTCCTGGAATACCGAAATGTTGCAGCTTGGGTTCCAGCCAGTGACCACCGCCAGAGCCGCCGCGGAGAGGATGGACCTCAGTTGACCAGCAGCAAACCTAGAGGTGTTCCAATAGCTGCCTGTAAGTCGGAGGCTCTGACTTGGCATTTTTAAGGGATATTTATTGCAAAGTGAAGGATGACTAGGGTTTTTTTTTTTCTTTTGCACCCTCTTTTCACAGCATTTTCCATGCTGTTTACTTCTTTAAACTTAGCAATGTTCCAATTAGCGGAGGAGGCTGAACCGGCCTCTGGGCTGGCAGAGAACATGGAAGAAAAGAAATGTGAGCACAAAACTGGGAGACCAGGAAGGGGCTTTGTTGCATTTAGTGGTGGGAGGGAATTTAATATTCTTCTGGATTGAGCTGTGACTGTACCATCCTTTGTGCCCCATCCCCAGCTTCACAGTGGAGCTTCGTGCATCCTGGCTTAGGAACCAGCCAAGTATAGAATCATAGAATGGTTTGGGTTGGAAGGGACCT
>BJBW01007112.1:6635-34852 GCA_004320125.1 Scolopax mira | reverse complement strand
GATGGAGCAGCCATGACTTCCCTGGGCAACCTGTTCCAGTGCTTCACCACCCTCACTGTAAAGAATTTATTTCTAGTATCTAATCTAAGATCTCTCCTCTTCCAATTTAAAACTGTTGCCCCTTGTCCTGTCACTGCACTTCCTGACAAAGAGTCCCTCCCGTCTCTCCTAGAGGCTCACTTCAGATATTGGATGGACATTATAAGGTCTCCCCGGAGCCTCCTCTTCTCCAGGCTGAACAACCCCAGCTCTCTCAGCCTGTCCTCACAGGTGAGGGGCTCCAACCCTCTGATCATCTTCATGGCCCTCCGCTGGACCCATTCCAACAGGTCCATGTCCTTCCTGTGTTGAGGACTCCAGAGCTGGACGCAGAGCTCCAGGTGGGGTCTCACGAGCACAGAGCAGAGGGGCAGAATCACGTCCTGTGACTTGCTGGCCACACTTCTCTTGATGCAGCCCAGGACCCTGCACTTGGCTTGGCTGAACTTCATGCGATTTGCATGAGCCCACCTCTCAAACCTGTATGGGGATGTCTGAACCCTACTCAAGCCCTAGTGATTCCAGGGGTACCTGCTCTGGCAGCAGAAACCCAGCACATCCCAGTGGGTGGTGGAGGGTTTGGTGTGAGCAGGGTACCTCACGTCTCTAGCAAAACCTGCACCCATCCAGCCACATGCCTGGTGCTCTCTCTCGAGATCTCTACCTTCAGGACCACCTTGTCGTACCAGCAAAGAGATAAACCCCTCATCTAACTGCCTGCTTGTCCCGGGTTGTGAATCAGTCCCAAGCACTTCAGCACCGTTGGCTCAGCCCCACGGCCCTACCTCTCCATGAACTGCAGAGGTTCCCCTGTGGAAAAGGCGTGGAAGGGCTGTCCACCTCCTCCTCCCGCATCTCCCTTCCTTCCCCTTCCGCCTCAATATGTTCATTCATGAAAAAAATATCTGTTGGATGGACACAGGGAGAGGAATTAATGTTGGCGCATTTTTCCCCGCGTGTTGGCCAAGGGAGGTTGTAGGCTCAGGGAGTTGAAATCTTTGTTTTCACAGCTGGATTCGCTATTACCCTTTCTTCTCTCCAGCTTTTTATTGCCGCTCATTCCCTGGAGCAACCTGTTGCAAAGCAACGTGCGTGCTCATGTTGAAGCACAACCAGCTGCTGGCTTCCTGAGGAGCAGTGAATGTGGGACTGACCTCGGGCTAATGAACGGCACAGACCCCTGTCTTCATTAAGGATTGAGACCATAAGAGATCATGCTCTCCTACGTACGGGGTCATGCAGTGGGTCCTGTATCCAAGAGGGTGATGCTGCAGCAAGGAAGGTGCCATCCCATGATGGTCCTCTGCATCTGGCTGCAGCCCACCTCTCCTGGCTCCTTCCCACCAGGGTGAAGGCAGATGGACAGCAGGGACCAGCTTGGTTCATCCTTTGCTAGGACAGGGCAGGCAGCAAGGTTGGTGGGGAGTGTCTGCCTTAGCCCTGTGCGTGGGGCATGATGAGGCCATAGTGAACCCTCAGGCTCATGGTCCCAAGATAGGGACATCATGAGTTTCGGGATGCTGTAGGGTTTGGTGGAGGTGGTGTAGGGTTTGGTGGAGGTGGTGTATGGTTTTCTGGTGCTGGTGTAGGGTTTGGCCATGTTGGTGTAGGGTTGGGTGGAGGTTGTGTAGGGTTTGATGAAGGTGGTGTACAGTTCAGTGGTGGTGACGCATAGTTTGGTGGTGCTGTTGCAAGGCTTGGTGATGCTCCTGTAGGGTTTTGTGGTGCTGGTGTAGGCTTTGGATAGCTGGATGCCCAGCACAGCAGAGAGCCAGGGGTGTGCTCATGCCCAGTGTGGTAGAGGAGGTGGAGAAGGTACTGCCAGCACCCCACTGGATGCCCAAGGGCTTGGACCTCTAACGTTGCAGCAGATCTCAGAGTCAACCTTTGCTTCGAGCACCACCATGGCCCAGGGCCAGATGGGACTGGCTGCATTCCCACATGGATGCCAACCTGAGGGCACCTTCTCCACCCCGCTATCTACCTCTGGAAGGGAAGGAGGGACACTGATTCAACACCCCTCCGGTCCTGCAAGCTTTGGGGATGAAAAGACACGTGGTCTCCCTTCTTGGCACGGGGGAACCAGTGGCGTCCAGATGTGAGGCAGGAGCTGCTGACCTCTCTCCGGCGTCAGCGGGTGGGGGCCCACCTATGTAAACACGTTCCAGGAAGGCTCCCATCCCTTTTCCACCCGCCGCTCGCCTTCGGATCAGATCGACCAGCCTTTGCTGATGCTCCTGTCCCCAGGGCTCCCGGGGAAGGTACCGTACAGCTCGCCCGGTGCCGGGCACTCCGCCGGGCGTTTCTCTCTTATCTCTGCTTTTCTGCATGTCAACATGACCCTATAATTATCTCTGTGGTTAATTACCTAAGTAGCCGTTTAAATATTTACTGGTGACACTGGTGTAACAATAAATGTGGGTGAGCAGAGTAGAAACCTGCCCCAGTCATGCTGGGAACCCGGCCAGAAGGATAGGAAAGCACTTGTAGTAATAACATTTCCTTTTTTTTTTTTCCTTTATTTTCTGATTTGTCTGTATCTAAGAAGGGTTGGCAAGAGCACATCCAACCTGTTTGTTTCCTCATTTATCACGTTCAAGTCTCTGTCTCTCTCTTCCCTTTGAACTATGTTTCGATCTTATTAGTAATGGAAAAATGGGCCATAAAGTCACATCCAAGTACCTGGCATTTTCACTTTGGTGTTTGTTTTCTTGCCTTCCATATCCTTATTTAGTTGATGTTGGAGCTTTGGGGTTTTTTTCTTGCTGAGGAGGGGGTCTAGTGTCCAGGTAGCTAGGGCTGAGCTCAGGAGAACGTTTTGGTGATGAAGAGTGGCAGGTCTGCAGCACAGAGTTTATCTGGGGAGGGAGTGGGGATGGGGTTATACGGCGGAGGGAAGGGTTTGGGGTCACCCTTTTCCCCATTTGCACAAAACTCGGGTCATGGAGTTCCCTCACTGTTACAGTTCCATCTGACCTGGCAAGTGAGAGGCTTCTCCAAAGCCAGGAGATTGGGGAACAGATGCTCCAGTGAGGAGTGTTGGGATGCTCAGAGAGGTTTGATGTCTTAGATGCACAGGTTCAGATAAGATTTTGGCTCATTTTACAAGTTCTGCTCCTTGAGCTTCACCTCAGCTCCTACAACCCATCCTGCTGAGGTACTGGATGATGGGTTCAGGAGTCCACCCTTATGTTCTTGGTAGAGCAGAATGGGACTTAGTGCTCTTAGCAGATACCACACCAAAGCAAAAGGACCTTAAAGCTGCCCATAGTCACAGCAGCTCTTCAACTCACCCACACGTGGTGTTTAGCCACTCGGTTGTTTAAAAGCTGGACCACAGCGTAGGACAGAATAGTCACCCAGAGATTGTCATGTATGGTCAAAGCTGGATGAGGGACCATCACGTGAAGGCACGTAGAGCTTGGACCTGGTTCACATAGCTGGGCTGGATCCTGTGGGTCCTGTTCCTTGCTCGCTGCAAGCTCCTGTCCTTGTTAAGTTTGAGACATGGTTCCTCTAACCTGCACTTTGGTTGGCAAATTACTGATATTTTTGGGGTAGTAGAGAAACAAAGATGATGTTGGACCCAGTTCTCATGTTGGGCTTCTCCTGCAGTCAGGGAGTGAAAGAAACCTCTACCAAATCCCCAAACCAGAGTCTTCTTCCCTATTGCACTTGTGGTTTGGGCTGGTGGCTGTCAGCCCAGGATGGAGCTTGAACCTCTAGAGCTGAGTCTCCACTTCAGCAAGTGGAGCCATGGTTTGTGCTGGTTCACACTGTCTTTTGCCAGGAGAAAAAGCACCTTCAGTCAGAGCCAAGGGCAGTGGCCAGGTCTCTTTGGGTTGCTCCAACCCATATGAACCTGGTTTAAATCCTGGTGGGAGAATGTGTCCAGAGGGGTGCTACATGTAACGGGGCTGCTTGAACAGCAGTGTCCTGGCCAGACATGGGTTGTGTAGAGGTTGTCCCACCTGTGGTACCTGCCCGTGTCTGACAGATGAGGAGTGTGATGTCAGAGATGACACCATCCTTTTTCTTTTTGGAACTGCTGCAGAAAATGGGGTCAAACCCTCAGAGTCAGCAGCCCACCTGGGTGGTTGCAAAGAATGTTCCACAAGAAAACCAAAACCTACCTGTATTTGCAGGCTTTGGTGAGGAAAGCTGGAGGAGGTCCTCAGCATGTCCTGCTGTGCTGGTGTGGATGTGCAGAGGACACAACCGCTCCACCTTTGCTTTGGGGGAGGTCACTGCCTTTCTCCTCAAGCTGTGTCCAAGATGTCCATCCCCATGTGGAGCTGTTGGCTGCTCCCATCTCCTTCCCTCTCTGCCACTGCCCATGTGGTTTTCACGCAGCTGGAAAGCAGGGAAACCATTCTTCTCAGCCCCTCAACACCAGCCAGAGACCTCACCCAGCAGCTCTTGAATCTTGGTATCTTGTTGCTCTTGGTAGCAACAACCAAAGCCATGGCTGAGCTTCCAACCTCTGCCCCCTTTCCCCTCACCCTTTTCCCCCTTTTCCTGGGGTTCTTCCAAGCTCCCTTCCTAACACACCGCCTCTGCCCAGCCACAGGTGTTAGAGGGGGGAAAAAAAAATCCAAATATCCTTCCACCTTTCTGGAACAGCCAAAAAGTGTCTTTTTTTTTTTTTTTTCCAGCTTTTCCCCTCAGCTTTCCCATACACCCTGACCTTTCTCCTGCCCTCACCAACACCCCACCGTGGCCAAGGGAGGGCAGGAGGAGGCGATGCGCCGGGAACTTTTGCGCGGCCGTTTGCACCAGGGGAGGGGTTTCCTCTGATTTTTATTGATTTTTTTTTTTTCATCATTCTTTTTATTTTTTTTCACTCCTGTCCGAGTTCAGGAAGGGACCTGGGAATGCCGGCTGGAAAGTTTATTGCTTCCTGTTATGAGAGCTCGGGGAAGCGCCGCGGGTTTGCAGGAGGGACATCGGGCGACACGAACGATGCCAGGTACCACCCTGGCCACCAGGTTGTGGTTGGAGATGGCCTTTTTATTCCTATTGCTTCTCCAGCCACTTCAGGAAAGGGAAGCCAATAGAAAAGGGAATAATGGCTCGGTCTGACCTCTGACTATTGAGGCAGATGCTTTCTTTGGAGCAGGAACAGACGCAGGGGAAAAAATACTTTTATAGCTTTTATAGTCCCCGGGGCTCTCGGCGAGTCCCTTCTTGCCACCTTTTGGTCCCGTGTTATCTTGCCGGCCTTGAAAACTTCAGCAGACAGGTTCCCCTCAGGAAAAAAAAAAAAAAAAAACAACCAAAAAACCACCAAAACCCAACGTGCTTTTGTCAACACTGAAATTTATCTCAAGAATGTGTCCGTCCCAGCGAAATTTTCATCTGGGAAGGGCTGGAATAAATCGCTCCTGCTCTCCAGCCCGGGTTTAAATGCTTCCTCTGGGCTTTTGTACTTTATGTAAATTTTAAATTTAAATTTAAATCTTATTGTAATTTAACCATATCAGTTATTTTGTTGGGGTTTTGGGTTTTTTTTTGATCGTTTCCAAAGCGAAGGGATTTTACCTTTCTGCAGTCATCGCTCAGTGATATCCAAAGGAAACACTTTGCTGTTTTCCAGCAGAAATAGTACTCATTCTGCTAAAAGCATTGGCTTTTTGCTCCAATCACGACCCAATGCAAACTTAACAGGAATTCTGTTTTCTGACCTAACTTCTGGGCTAACTGAGGCACAACCGCGGTCCAAATTTCAGTTTATATTTTCAGAGAGCATGAAAGAAAGCAGCCGTCACCTCATTTTCAAGCCTCCTTGCGTGATGCAGCCAAAATCCCCATGGGCTTTGGACAAAAACACCCCAAAACCAAAAAAACCACCACGGGAGACATGATTTTCTCCGTTTGGTCCTTGCAAGGGCCAGAGACCAACCACACTGTCCTGATCTGGATCAAAAACTTCTCGTGTTCGTCCAACAAGGAGGGCTGGATGCAGAAGAAAAACAAAGTGGGTGATGAATATGGAGAGTCCTTGACTCCATGTCCTTCAAATGGCACATTCGTTCTGGGGTTGTCACCACCGCTCCTGAAAAGTCCACGCAGAGATTTGGGCTGAAGCAGATTGTAGCAACAACCAAATTTTCCTGATGCCTGTAAATTTTTTGTATTTTTTTTTTTTTTTTTTTTAAAGAGTGAGGTTTTGGCAAAGTTCTTAATGATGCAAGCCCCATTGGTCCTGAATCTTGGAGAATGCCCAAAGCTCTGGGTGAAGGTGGGAAGTTTGCACAACTGAAGATTTTTATTTTTTTTTCTAGGTTAAGCTTGGTGGGACTGAAAGGTGGGGCATTTTTTAAGCTTGGTGGGACTGAAAGGGAGCCCAGGTGGGCTTCTCATTTGAGCAAAGGTGTGTTTCTTCATTTCAGCTGGTTTTAAAACGGATCGAACGAAAATCCAAAATTCTAATTTTCAAATTAGAGAAGAAAATGACCTTTCTGCACTCAACAGAGTGCAGAGCTGCGTAGATGTGTGGCTGGAGCAGCTAATTATGGTTACTGCTCATCACTGACATAGCAGAGAGACGTTATACCAGATCTCATTCTCATTGGTGACAGCACTTTTTTATTTCAATGGGAGATTTGAGGAGAAATAGGGCTAAATCAGGACTCTGAAGCATGAGCAGTGCCTGGGTAGAGAGGTGACTCGGGGAGGTGGCTCCCAGCAGCAGCCAAAATCATACAAGGCTTCATCACATCCCTCCCCACTCTGTCTCCATCCTCTTTTCTTTCCTTTTCTCAGTGCCAACATTAAACCAAGGACAAGGGCAGGGGTGGGTCAGGAGTGAAAAGATGCCTGTAACTTTTTTTGCCCGTTTGCTCTCCCTGTCTTCCTTGAGAGGAAGAAAACACAAACTATTTATAACTCCTCCATGCTCCTGCCCTTCTGTTATTGCCCACGCACGGAAGGTTTTGGCTTTCACACAACCTGTCTGGAGAGTGAAAAGCCAGCTGAAGAGCGCAGGAGAAAATGCACGAGGCTCTGTCTCCAGCCTTCTGCCTCCTTCCCCAGGTGATGGTTTGGCCCACAGGGGACGGTTTGGTGATGGGAACCACACCATCCCCACCGGTGCGATGGGTGGACCTGCCGGGCAGGAGGCTGGAGCAGAAGCAGATGATGCTCAGCTTGCCTGAAGCACAGATGCCCTGAGAAAACTTCCACCAGACGAGATTGCTGTGTGTATAAATAACCCGCAGGGATAGAAAGCAAAGGGCCTAGAAAGGCTGCATGACCCACAGGACAGGGACCGTGCTGAGCTGCCTTTTATCTCTTAAGTTGCTGCCCGCAGTCCTGCAGAGCCTGGAAGTTGTTCTCAGCTAGTTATTTTTAAAGAACTAATAATACTTCTCCATAGCTCCATCCTGCACCGGCTGGAGCAGAGCGGGTGGAAGTTCCACTACAGATCTTTGTGGGAATGAGATCTTGGTGGCCATCCCTCAAGGTCTGATGGATCTCATAGGAACTTTTAGAACAGACAGCTACTTGTGAACCGCAAATTGACTTATCGCTGTGTATGAGTCATAGAATCATAGAATGGTTTGGGTTGGAAGGGACCTTAGAGATCATTTAGTTCCAACCCCCCTGCCCTGGGCAGGGACACCTCCCAACAGACCAGGTTGCTCAAAGCCCCATCCAGCCTGGCCTTGAACACCTCCAGGGATGGGGCAGTGAAGCAGTGCAGGAGAAGGTGCTTCTTGCAAGAGCATCAGCAAGAGATGCTCCAGGGAGCAGGAATTGCTGCCCCAAGTCCCTTTGGGCTCTTTGGGAAACCAGAGGTCTGACAGGAGAGTGAGTGAATATCCTGGCTTGCAGGACCAGGGATGAAAGTTCCCGACAAAGCCAAATGTCCTTGATCAAAATGTACATCTTCCCAAGCCTTCTCCCCTCAAGGGCTGGGTCTGATCATTTCTTGACTTGTGGGCTGGTGTTATTGCTTCCTTCTCCTCCTTGCTGGCTCTTGGGTAGACTTTCTGATTTGACTCTCAGTTTCCAACTTCCAACAATGCCAAAGCATCCCAGAGACAGAGCAAGGACGAGAGAGGAGCTTGGACCATCAGGATGGAGGTTTTCTTTTCTACCTGCTTTAGGCTTCATGTACATCCCCATACTTATTTCTTCTTGCTTTTGCAAAGAAGCCAAAAAGTCTCCATGCGGCCTCAAAAACCCTTCCCCATCCTTCATGCTCTCTCTGTTCCTATAGAATCACAGAATCACATGGGGTTGGAAGGGACCTCTGGAGATCATCTAGTCCAACCCCCCTGCCAAAGCAGGTCCACCCATAGCAGGTCCCACAGGAATGTGTCCAGGTGGGGTTTGAATGGCTCCAGTGAAGGAGACTCCACCACCTCCCTGGGCAGCCTCTGCCAGGGCTCTGCCACCCTCACAGGACAGAAATTCCTCTTTATGTTTAGGTGGAACTTCTTATATTCAAGTTTGTGCCCATTTCCTCTTGTCCTGTCCCTGGGCACCACTGAAAAACGACCGGCCCCATCCTCCTGACACCCACCCTTTCAGTATTTATAGGCGTTGATCAGATCCCCCCTCAGTCTTCTCTTCTCCAGACCAAAAAGCCCCAGGTCCCTCAGCCTTTCTTCATAAGGGAGATGCTCCAGGCCCCTCATCATCTCCGTACCCCTCTGCCGTACCCTCTCCAGCAGTTCCCTGTCCTTCTGGAACTGGGGAGCCCAGAACTGGACCATCCAGCAGCTTGGAGAGAGATGCACCACCTCTTTCAGAGAAATCCTCACCCTGGGGTTGCAGAAAGCAGGCACTTCAGAGCGATTTTTCTCACTCAAGAGCCTTCCCTCTTTTCCTTACTATGTGTGTGGGGGTTTTTTGTTGTTTTTTTTTTTTTTTTTCACCTCAGCAACCGAGAAAGTTTCGCCAAAATATGTTTTCCACATGTTCCCTATTAGTCACGCTCTCTGTCCTACCAATCTGTTAGCAGTGCCAGTTAAAAGCTGATGCTATTAATTTACTTCCAACCGGCTCAAGAGCTCGGCAGCAAAATTCCAGGCAGCGTTCCTAAAACCAGACCCGGCGGCTTGTTTGGATTTCAAAACCAGTGCTCCTTTATATACATATATATAAATAAATATAGAGAGATAGCACCTTCCCTCCATCTCCGAGGGCTTGGAGAGGGAGAGAGGAGCCAGGAGCGGTGGTGGGCCCGGCCGTAGGGTCTCCGGCGGTGGGTGCCCGGGGGAGGCGGGGTTTGATAGGACCTTAAATACTTCCCTCCAGCTCTGGTTTCCAACGGCCGGGGGCACGGCCGGAGCCGGGCGGCGGGAGTTTATCTAGAGCAAGGCGAAGGGCTGGCGGCACAGGAATGTCGGCGGAGGAGGGAAAGCCACCCCGAGAAGCACCATGTCTCTGTAAGTCGAGTAATATTCATTTCCCACCCCCCTTCCCCCTCATTGTTTTCCTCGCGTGTAGACAGGGGAAACCATGCAGAAAGGAAGGACACCCAGCTAGCACAGGTTTTTTTAAAATTATTATTATTTTCCCTACTTTTTTCTCCCTTCTTCTGCTCCTTTCAGACTCGGGTTTTAAAGTTTTCCCCCTTCTGACAGCTGGGCTTGAGATTGTGGGGAGTAACTGTGAGGAGAACGTGGCTTTTGGAAAGTAACTGTGAGGAGAACGTAGGTTTGGGGAAGTAACTGTGAGGAGAACGTGGCTTTTGGGAAGTAACTCAGAGGAGAATGTGGGTTTTGGGAAGTAACTCAGAGGAGAATGTGGGTTTTGGGAAGTAACTGAGGAGAACGTGGGTTTTAGGAAGTAACTGAGGAGAACATGGGTTTTGGGAAGTAACTGTGAGGAGAACATGGAGCCAACAGCTCATTCCCGCACCCGGCTCCGCGCAATGTCATTATTTTAAGTGCTGCCCTCGAGTCGAGCGGTTCAACTCTACCTCTACAGCTGTTTGGAAGTAAAACCTGTTCCAAACGCTGCGTGTCAGCTCGTCTGGAGGTCACACGTGGAGACAGATGGCAGATAGATGTCTGGGAATGAATGGATTTCAAAGCCGGAGGGATGGTGGGTCCTCTCCTCTCACGTGATCGCTCTGGCAGCTAATTTAGCTACGTGAACCACCTTAATCAAATCCATCTACCTGCTGTAGACCCGCAAAGGTGGGTTTGGCTTTTTTTTTTTTTGCCCCTCAGAGAGCTGGACTGTGCAACTTTTCCATGGCAGAGAGTAATTAGAAGCACACAAAAGGTGGAAAAATCCATATTTTTTGGGGGTGCTTTGATAGCTGGCGTTGTGAGGAGAGGCGAGGAGCTGGGGTTGTTCAGTCTGAAGAAGAGGAGGCTGAGGGGAGACCTTATCATGCTTTATAACTACCTGAAGGGGGGGTGTAGAGAGGCAGGGGTCTCGTCTCCCAGGTCACAGGAGATAGGACAAGGAGAAGTGTCCAGGAAACATTTCTTCATGGAGAGGGTCATTGGGCATTAGAATGGGCTGCCCAGGGAAGTAGTTGAGGCACCAACCCTGGAATGTTCAAAAGATGGGTTGACGTAGTCCTTAGGAATATGGTTTAGTGATTTTCGTCAGGGTTAGGTTGATGGTTGGACTCGATGATCTTTAAGGTCCCTTCCAATTTAGATGATTCTATGATTCTCTGAGTCTATGACATAGTCTTTTCCTAGCACCATCCCGTTCATCAGCAAAAGCGATGGGAAGAAATCCTCCCTTGGAAGCTTCTTTGCCTTGTAATTGATTCCAAAATTATCTGTCCCCCCCCACCCCTTACCCCCAGCAATTAAAGGCACTGAAATCTCCAAATAGAGCCGTTTTAGCCAGAGAGTTGCAAAAAGCACTGGGAGTTTAACCAAACTGATTGCTGGAGGGTTTTTTCTTTTTAACTTGTTTCCTTCAAAATACACTTTGAAACACGGTGCCAGGAGAGCAGGTGGACACACAGGAGTGTCATGTCAAGGGGTGATCGTCCAGCAGAGGGGACAGGGGGGTCCCAGGGGCACAGGAACCGCTGGAAGCTCTTTCCTGCAGATGTTCCTGCAGATCCAGATGTGCTGGGAGGGGCTGAGCCGCAGTGTCAATGGCAGGACCAACAGCTCGGGCTGGTCAATGGAGGTGGCCTTCTCAAATCGACAACCTTCCACTTCAGTTATTTTTGCACTTTCTTTCCTTTTCCCTGACTCGGGAGGCTTGGGAGTGTTTTGAACCAAGGCTATCGGGTGCTCCTTTCCGAAATGTGTCTCCCAAATGAGACGGTGGGTAACGAACATGACTAACATCAGCTCAAAACTTGAATATTTACTCCAAAAGCCACCATTACCTTGGTTAGACCCTCCCTGCCCCATGAAAACTCCTGTTGGGAGCCAAGTCTGAGCTTTGGGAACTGAGTCCTTGAGTAACACTTGCAAAATGGTAAATTATCCCCAGTGTGGACCTCATAAACCCTTTTGGTGAGCGCTGACATTATAAATTAATTGCTCTGCAGCCTGTGTTTTAGAACAATGTGGGCCTTGCAGCTAACTGGGGATGGAGATGGGAGGCAGGAGGTGCTGGGGCCAACGTGTGCTCCAGCCAAGAGCCCCAGCTCTGTCTCAGCTGGACCCGGATGCCCCACAGACAGATGCACCGTGTCCCACAGCAGGCCATCGCTGCACCCAGCGGGGGTCTTCCCTTCCCAGCCCCCCCCCATCCTCCCCCCGGCAGCTGGAGCTTGGCCGAGTGCCCGGATAAATCCCATAAATCATTTAACACCACCCTGTTTTGCCCATGTCTGAATGGGGACACGTCAGAGGAAGGGTTAAATACACTTTGGAGCGTATACACTCAAAGGGGATACTTTCCCATCTCACCCCTGAATTAACCCAATTTCCTCCCTCAATAAAGAATAAGGTCTGTGGGGATCGTTACCCACATAGAATCATAGAATCGTATGGGGTTGGAAGGGACCTCTGGAGGTCATCTAGTCCAATCCCCCTGCCAGAGCAGGTTGCACAGGAACTTGTCCAGGAGGGTTTGGAATGTCTCCAGAGAAGGAGACCCCACCACCTCTCTGGGCAGCCTCTTCCAGGGCTCCGCCACTCTCACAGGACAGAAGTTCCTCTTTATGTTTAGGTGGAACTTCTTATACTCAAGTTTGTGCCCATTTCCTCTTGTCCTGTCCCTGGGCACCACTGAGAAAAGACCAGCCCCGTCCTCCTGACACCCACCCTTTAAGTATTTTTAAGCATTGATCAGATCCCCCCTTTAGTCTTCTCCAGACTAAAAAGCCCCAAGTGCCTCAGCCTTTCCTCATAGGAGAGATGCTCCAGGCCCTTAATCATCTTTGTGACCCTCTGCTGTATCTGCAGCAGCATTTCTGCACTGACCACTGGGTCCAAGGCATCCCTTTTGGGGCAGGAGAAGGGGATTCTGGTCCCAGCAGCTTTCAGAGTTGTTGTGCTTCGCCAGGTAAGTCGTAGGGAGAGAGGAGACCTTCCCCACCTCTTCTTCTGGCTCCTTTCCCTGCCTCAGTTTCTCCCCAGCGACAGGACAAGAATAACACCCTCTGCAGGGTGCTCCTGCTGTCCTGCTCTGGCGTGTGAAGACTTGGGAGTTTGGGTTCGCAGAGGATTTGTTTGATCTAGAAATAGCAGGGTTAGAAAATTCCATCTGCCGGCTCTCGAGAGCCCTCGGCAGCAGAAGAATTCCACCACTCTTCCAATCTCCAGGACCGTGCTCCTACCTCCTGGGGCAGCGTGAAGGCAAGGGCCAAGGAACCCAGGGCAGGTCCTGCTTGACAGACCTGATCTCCTTCTATGACAAAGTGTCTCAATTGCTGGATGAAGGAAAGGCTGTGGATGTTATTTACCTAGAGTTTAGCAAGGCCTTTGATACCGTCTCCCACAGGATCCTCCTGGAGAAACTGGCTGCCTATGGCTTGGACGGGAATACTCTCCACTGGATTGAAAACTGGCTGGAGGGCCAGGCCCAGAGAGTGGTGGGGAATGGAGTCAAATCCAGTTGGTGGCCGGTCACAAGTGGTGTCCCACAGGGCTCGGTACTGGGCTCCAGTCCCTCAATCATCTTTGTTGCCCTTTGCTGGACTCTTTCCACTAGTTCCCTCTCTTTCTTCAACTGGGGAGCCCAAAACTGGATGCAGGATTACAGTTGTGGCCTCACCAGTGTAGAGTAGAGGAGGGGAATGACCTCCCTCAACCTACTGGCCACACTCTTCCCTACGCAGCCCAGGATCCCATTTGCCCTCTTGGAGACAAGGGCACATTGCTGACTCAACTCAAGGTGGGTAAACTCCATGAAGAGCCTGAGGAGGCTTCAGAGGAGGGATGCAGGGGAGCAGAAAGGATGATCCCATCGTCTGCTGCTCTGGAGTAAGAGCCCCTCTGTGCCCCACCACAGCGCTCTTTGGCTCTGGGTGCTTTCCCTATTGCTCTCACCTCCAGGTACCTGCCAGTCAAGCAGTAAAATTGCCTCCTGCCTTCTTTAATGAGGCCTTTAATGATGGTCACCCAAGATGCTCAGGCTGAGGCCCCCATCACTAAGCTAAACATAAAATGGTTATTACAAGCTCTTCCTCCCCAGCTGTCCAGGTCTTCTCATAAATGCATGTTTTTCTCTGAAATATTTTCATAAGTTTATTTTTAAAACAGCCTGCGTTTGATTAAACATTTGTTTTGTTTTATTTTGGCTTTTTTTTTTTTCTAAAAGACACTTAAAAGGGCCATCAGCCTGTAAACATAAATATTCCCGTTCTTTTGATGATTCTTTGCATTTTTCTGGGTTTGCTAATGAAAGATATTTCAGCAGTGCAAGTCTCTGGGATGTGGGCAGCATCCTCTACTCCTGCTTTCAGCTCGGATACTTGAGCCCATGGTGGGGAAGCAAGAGATTGTCCCAAGTTAAGCACATTTTTTGTGCCAAGGTGGCTTCCATGGTGCCTTGCGTTCACTGTTTACAGTCACCCAAACCCTTCTTACAGCTGAGCAACGTCTTGAAAAAGGTAACAAAGAGGGTTATGGCCAATCTTGTCGATGCTGTGGCTCATTATGTTATTAATTTGTGTTTATTTAGTACCTCCTGCCTTCAATTATGGTGATGCAGCACAGCCCACACCACCCACATCTTATTCCCCTATGTGGAACTCATATGCTCAGCCCCATGTTGTGGTTCCTTGCTGGGGAGAGGGGCTGCAGCAGTGAGGGGTGGACTACAAAGATGATGAGGGGTCTGGAGCATCTCTCTTACGAGAAAAGGCTGAAGGACTTGGGACTTTTTAGTCTGGAGGAGAGAAGGCTGAGGGGAATCTGATCAACTACAAATATTTCAAGGGTGGGTGTCAAGAGGATGGGGCTGGTCTTTTTTCAGTGGTGCCCAGGGACAGGACAAGAGGAAATGGGCACAAACTTGAATATAAGAAGTTCCACCTAAACATAAAGAGGAACTTCTGTCCTGTGAGGGTGGCAGAGCCCAGGAAAAGGCTGCCAGGAAAAGGAGGTGGTGGAATCTCCTTCTCTGGAGACATTCCAACCCAGCCTGGACACATTCCTGTGCAACCTGCTCTAGGTGGACCTGCCTTGGCAGGGGATTGTACTAGATGACTTCCAGAGGTTCCTTCCAACCCCATATAATTCTGTGATTCCGTGAAGGGTACCTCTTTGAGATAAAATGATTTAATCTGTCACAGGCATATCGCTCTCTGCAGCCACCATCTTAAACCTTTGTTTTTTTCTTCCCTCCCCTCTTCCCACAGGTTATAACTGAGTGGCCCTTATGACCAACATGAGCTGGAGCTTTCTAACCCGCCTGCTAGAAGAGATTCACAATCACTCCACCTTCGTGGGGAAGGTCTGGCTCACCGTGCTCATCGTCTTCCGCATTGTCTTGACAGCGGTGGGTGGGGAGTCCATCTACTCTGATGAGCAGAGCAAGTTCACCTGTAACACCAAGCAGCCCGGCTGCGACAACGTCTGTTACGATGCCTTCGCGCCGCTGTCACACGTCAGGTTCTGGGTCTTCCAGATCATCATGATATCCACCCCTTCCGTCATGTACCTGGGCTATGCCATCCACAGGATCGCCCGCTCGGCAGAGGAGGAGAAGAAGTTCAAGGGATTCAAGAAGAAGAAGCAGTTTGCTTTGAACTGGCAGGCAGTGCGCAACATGGAGGACCCCATGGAGGCTGATGAAGAAGAGCCCATGATCTCTGATGACACAGCAGAACATGAGAAAGCCAAAGCCAAACCCAAGAGCAAAGAGCAACAAAAGCACGACGGGAGGAGGCGCATCCAGCAAGAAGGACTGATGAAAATCTATGTCTTCCAGCTACTTACCAGAGCTTCCTTTGAAGTTTGCTTTTTGATAGGGCAGTATTTGCTCTATGGTTTTGAGGTAGAAGCCTATTACGTCTGCAACAGAGTCCCTTGCCCTCACACTGTGGACTGTTTTGTGTCCCGGCCAACAGAGAAGACCATCTTTCTCCTGGTGATGTACGTCGTGAGCTGCCTGTGCTTACTGCTGAACATGTGTGAGATGTTTCACCTAGGGTTTGGGACCATCCGAGATGCCATACGCAACCGGAAAATCAACAGCTTTAGGCAGCCTCCCTACAACTACGCCTACCCAAAGAACATCTCCTGCCCTCCCGAGTACAACCTGGTAGTGAAATCGGAGAAGTCCACCAAGATCCCCAACAGCCTGATGGCTCATGAGCAGAATTTGGCTAACGTCGCTCAGGAGCAGCAGTGCACCAGCCCGGATGAGAACCTCCCTGCAGACCTGTCCACCCTTCACAAACATTTGCGAGTGGCCCAGGAGCAGTTAGACATAGCGTTTCAGAGCTACAGCAGCACCCAGGCCAACACACAACCTTCTCGAACCAGCAGTCCTGCCTCGGGTGGCACGGTGGTAGAGCAGAACAGGGCCAACACCGCCCAGGAGAAACAAGGTGCTAAACCCAAGGCCTGCTTGGAGAAAGGGAGCTCAAGCAGTAAAGATGGAAAGACGTCTGTATGGATATAATTTCATCTAAAAGGAGAGAGGGCAGCGTAAGTGGGGATTTTGGTTTGGTTTGTTTCTGTTTTTCGGTGTTGTCTTCCGTTCGTTCCACAGGGCACAGGCACAATTTTTATATGGAAGCCAAAAGAGAAAAGGAGTTTCAGACCAATTTAGTGCCGTCTTCTAGTGCGTTAACAAAAGACACTTCTCTGTTTCCAACGCGTTCTCCTGTTGGGAACCTCCAGTGAGCAACCCCCCGCATCTTCCACCCCTTCGGTCACCGGAGCTCCCAACAGAGACCGGACAACGTGCTGTGATGGAAGTGGAGCTGCTGATGGCTCAGGAGAGAAGCCAGGCCAACAGCGAGCAGCTCCCCTCCTGCAGGCCAGGGCAGTGTTTAATTACTAAATATCCTTAATCAAAATTAATTTTCTGATCCCGTGATAAGAAAACAACCGACACACTGGAGGAACCTTCACGACATGCTTACAGCTGATGTCCTGCCTGAATTGTTAGATGCTCCTGCAGGCATCGTTTGAGCCACAAGCTGGGACCCACATCAGGTTACGGGGCAGAAACCCAGAAGGTTTTTGTCTTTCGTTCCTCTGCGTTGAAGCAAGAAGCAAATACCATCAAACACCCCCAGCAGGAGCGAGCAGTGACATTGCGTCGTACCGGTGCCTGTGTAGCACTTGCTACAGATGCGATGGGAATCACTGCAGTTACAGCATTTTTAACCAACTGCTGCTTCACATCATCAGGAAGTGCCTTTATGCAACCAGGAAAACAAAATTATGAAGGGTTTGGACTTCTCTATTTGCTGAATTTCGGTAGAGATGGGAAGATCAGTGTCGGTGAATTTGTTTTTCTGTTTAATCAAACCCTTATAAATAGTGGCAGGTGGCAGATCTATGCATAGTGTGTACGTGATATGTGTGTGTGTGTACATGTACGTATATATACAGGTACATATGAACATGTGTGTGTGGATATAGGCATAGAGATATATATATAAACGTAATATCAACCCTCTGGTAATTTTACAGCCTTCCACCTTCCCTGGGAAAACACCCACTGTTCCAGGACTACGGCTGATCTCATCCTGGAGAAGTTTTTGGGTTTCTAGCTTCCAGCCTCCCCCAGGGAACTGCCAAGTTTCCCACATTTGCTTGAGGGGCTTAGCAGAAGATCTGGCTTCAGTGCGGGACAGGACCAGGACAGCAGCAGGAAGTTCTTCACTAGTTTATGGGGAGCTTTTTGAGCTTGGGTTGGTTTTCGTGTGGTTTTCATGCACCTACAGGAATCTGGGGGCATGTCAAAACCAAGCTGCTGAGCTCCAAGGCTCACACTGGTGCTGAGGATGTTCTTTGTCAGGGTGGTTTTATACTTGGTCTCTTGCACAGCTGCAGAGCTGTGGCTTTTTAACCCTCCAGTAACATAAAATGGAAAAAAAAACCTCATCACTGGTATCCCATAGAGCATCTCCTGCAGAATGGTAGAGGCTGAAACCAGTCATTATCCCACTGTGCCAGGTCTTAGAGCAGGTCTGATCCCTGAGATGTTCTCAAGATGCCTGTTGCTTGGCCGATGTTCTTGCAACCTCCAAATAGTCGAATGGTTGACTCACCACCATGGAGAACCCAAACAGACAGACCCTTCAGGATCAAACGTAATGTGAAAGAACTAAATCCTCACTGAACACAGCACTGTCCCTGTACCCAGCTGTTCCCTCGGGGCCGTGAAGGCCACCCAAAGTCGCATGCAGGTCTCTGTGCCAGTATTTCTTATCCATCAGATCTTTGTGACTTCTTGCTGGGCACCCTTCTTATGTCTCTTGAGATCGGTCCCTGAATGATCGGTCCCTCCCATCCTTGAGGATGCCTGTTCTCCATGCAGCTGGCCAGAACAGGCAGAGAACTTGGGTATGGCCTTCAGCTCCTCCAGACCCTGACTGAGCTGCACCATGCCATGAGAGAACAGTGCTGGCAGCCAAAAAGTAGGTTTAAAAAGAAAGCAAATAAACAGCCTACAAGATATCCAGCTGTAAGTATTCACTATGGTTTTGTGTCACACTCTGGGGAACGCTTTCAGGCTTGTTCCTGGTCCTGCTGAAGGCATCAGTAAAATCCCTGGATTCAGGAGATGCTGTCCACTCTCACTGCTAGAGATCTTCTCTTTGAAAACGGACAACCTCATCCAGGAGGATCAGCTCATGCCCTCACCAGCCGTGGTCAGAAGTAACACATCTATTGTGTCGGCCTTTCTGCCAGGAATTCTGAATGAAAGGCTCAGAAAGTTCACACCCCAGTGGTGGGGAGACAAACATATCCAGCTGTGCTATTGGTCCTTGTCCTGCATGTGGGAACATTCCACATTCTCCTCTTGAGCTGGGTTGCTGATGGTACTGATGGTGTTAAGATGAATGCGTGCAGGTCCACAGCCCAGAGCCTGCTGGGGAGGAGAGCAGAAGTGCTGCTGGGTGGAAATTTGCTCCCTAGTAATTACAGGGCACAAGCTTGTCCTCCACATTGATGTGACTTCTCATTTATCGTCAGCCCCATGAGTCCCATGGGAAACAGCGTGTATTTAAAGTCACAATCCTCAAGGGAAGGACAGAAACTCTGAGAAGAGCGGTGGTGGGATGTTGCCTGGGTTTTTCTGATTCCTTTGAGATGAGCAGTGATATCACAGCCCCAGATAAACTCGTCCTTCTCACGCCACGCCGGAAGGCACTGTGCTGAGTCTGGATTTGGGGTTCCTCCTGCCCATACCAGCAATACCTCCCTCAGCCCCACGTGTGGCTTGAGCATTTCCCGATGACTCGGATCGGCCCCTCGGCTCCTGCTGACCTGCAGCTTCACCAGCGAGTCATCAAACACAGGGATGGACATGTACCTCCCTTGCTTTTGCATCAGGAAACCATCCTGGCCTCACCATGGAGAAGGTGGGCACAGCAAATTTTAAGCCAGAAAGCCCAGAAGCTGATCACAGGGACCCGACTGAATCATTAAACCCATTTTATACAGCAGGGCTATACCCACCTCCCCGACAAAACAGCTGGTCAGTGAGTGACAGAAGATCCCTGGACAACATGGTTGCAGGTTTGGAGACACTCAGAGCAACAGGGCTGGAAAGGACCATGGATCTTCTCCCCAACATGCCACCATCAAATGCTTCCTTAATGGCTAACATGAACCCCGCTTGCTGCAACCCCAGGCAGCTCCTCTCTTCAGCAGCCATGGAGAACATCTCATGCCTTTAATGGCTTGTTATGGTTTGAGAAAACCCATAACAATCTATTGTCATTTAGACAATAATTCGATCACCCGATGACCCCTCCCCATCCGGAAAGGGGAATGGAGGAACACAAAGAAACACAAGGGTTGGAATATAAATAGATTTAATAGACTAAGACAGACTAAAACAGTATTAATCCCGATACCAATATAAGATATACAAGAATTATACTCAGCCCGTTCTCTCAGCAGGAAGCAGTGCATTCCCAGCAGGGACAGCAAATGGCGGACACTGCCAGAGCAATGGCTTCAGGAGGAAGGGAAGGCCTCAAGGGCCCGGCGCCGGGGCAAGGAGTTGTCTGGACCGGCCACCATCAAGGGAGAGAGAGCCACACAGCAAACTTTTCTAATTGATATTGAATGTGACCTTCATGGTGTGAAATAATCCTGTTGGCCAGCCTGGGTCAAACGCCCAGGTCTTGCTCCTCCTTGTCCCTGCACATGGCAAGGCTCAAAAACACTAAAACCTTGAATTCCACAGAGCCTGGCTATAAAGTAAGTATTTTCACAAATTCAGACACTAGAGTCTTCTAAAAGCGCAATTTTTCCCCGCATTAGAAGAAAAGTTAGTCCTGTGTCTCTCAACCCAGGACATGGCTGCAGAAGCCTTTTGGGTGTTTGAAGGCTGCTTTCATCCTTCTCAAGTCTGCTTTAAGCTAAACAACTCCAGTCTCATCAACCTTTCTCTAAGGGCTGCTTTTCTAACACAGTTTTCCTTGATGCCTTTGAACCCCCATCACCAGCCACTCCATGTCTTTCCCAGCAGCTGGTCCTCGGGCCACCTTCCCACTTTGCTGCTCTTCATGTGCCCATCTGCCACCCTGGTTCCCCCACAAAACCGCAGACCCAGTGCACCAAGGGAGTTCTGAATGATCTGTCTGTCTGTCCTGCAGCAGCCTCCTCCCAGCTGGTGTCACCATCACATTTCATACGCACACACTTTTTTTTCCATAGTGAGAGTCAATAATTGCAATATTGATGAGTACCAGAGGCAGGGCAGACTCTTGGGTGATCGATACAACCTCCTCGTTGGGCAGAGGGACAGGATAACCGCTCTCTCTGCCGTCCTTCCAGCACATTTATCAACCTTGAAATACTTCCTTGCATGAAATGTGGGAGCTGATCTTGGCTTTCTCATGCTTTTCAAGGAGTTCTGACAGGGACAGATGCACAAGGGCACGTTCCCAGCAGGATGGCTCTGGTGTTGTGGGCTGCCTGGGTGAGATCCAAAGTGGTCTGGAAGGTCCCAGTCAGCCCAGAGGACACGGTTGACTCCTCTGACCCCGGGGAGGAGGGATCCCAATTCTCCCAGATCCCATCTCAGCCACACACAGGAGCCAGCATAAGTCAGACAGCCCTAGAAACACAAAGTAGTAGGATGATGATGATGATGATGATGATGATGATGATGATGATGATGATGATCACAGAGTTGCTCACTTCCCCCCCTCCTCCTCCACTTCTTGGCTTCTAAAGCCTTTAGGATTTTGGGTCTTTCCACTGAGTCACTGCCACAAAGGCGACCGACGTGCATTAATGTCTCTCCAGGAACAAGTCCTTTCGGGGCAGGAACAAAAATACCCTCTTTATGATGTCAGTTGGGGAAGGAAAAGGATAGAGAGGCAGAATAAGCATAACCATAAGCAAAATCCCCATCACAACCATTACAAACCAAACTGGCAGCTCAGGTTTGAGGAATTTCAATTAGACGACAGGCAGTCGGCCACGGAAGAAACACTAGTATTATAATTAATCCTTTGCTTTTTCTTTTTTTGGGGGGTTTGTTTTTTTTTTTTTAACAAGTTAGTACTTTTGTTCACACACAAGACGGGTTTGGCTTTGGAGCTGAACTAATCCTAAAATGTTGACTCTCTCTCGCTAAACTTGGCCGGATAAAGTGCCCACACTTATATTTCTATTCTTACCCTTCAGGGCCAGGAATGTCCCACGTAAAAAGCCAGATTACCTTGTTGCTTGCATTGCATTCCACTGGGAAATACTTGAACTTAACTCAAGGCCATAACCAGTCTGTGCTGTTACGAAGTTTTTGGGATTGTTTTTTTTTGTTGGTGGTGTTTTTGTTTTTTTTTTATGCACTAACTGTATTTGTACTAGAAATTTTTTGAGTATGAGGTTGAATCTGTAAGTATTTTTCAGTGTAAATGTTACATCTGGACTGCGGTTCGAATATTAAACACCGGTCAAAAGAGAAAGATACATCAGTCCAACTCTTCAACTGGCTATTCCCCACCCGTTACTAATAAAATGGAATAAAACTCACATTTTGTTACAGTATGTAAAGCGTGTGCTGATTCCGTGAGAAGGGCGCCGAGTGTTGATGACAAGAAACTCTTCTCAATCTATTATTTGCCTGTTTTAGCCATATAAGAGCTCTATTTTGCCAGATATGGCTATAAATCACTGCAAAATATTTTTGCCTTAAGAAGCAGTTGACCTTCCAGTTGTTTGGGATGTGTTGTCTCTCTGATGAATCACTGCTGCAGTTCCTTCAGGCACGGAGCTGAAACTGCTTAGGAAAGGCTGTATTTTCAAAAGCAAGAAAACTTTGCAGAATCTGGGAGAAACCGGTGATTCGAGCTGAGCAAAAGATGGGAAAGCACTTGTCAGAAAGCTGAATTTTCTTAGTCTTTGCTCATCCCTTTAAAGGGCAGGCACGTCCACTCACAAACTCCCTCCAAAAAGTCTTCATGAAATATTCTGGATAGAAAAATGCATTTTTTTCTGTTCCTCTGGCAGTTGTGGTATCTTTACAATTTCTTTGGAATGAGCAGGACCAGCTGACACCAAGAGACAGGGAAGACCGGGATCCGTCAACAAGTCCCCAAGGAAGGTCATTAGCCAAAAACACTTTAGACTCATAGGTCATGTCCTCTGCAGTGCTCCATAAAACAAACAAAAGAAAGAAAAACTTTGCTAAGTAATTCCTCGGACCTTCAAACCAGCAAGGTCATAGAATCATAGAAAGAAATGGGTTTGGAAGGGACCTCTGGAGATCATCTAGTCCAACCCCCCTGCCAAAGCAGGTCCACCCACAGCAGGTCCCACAGGAACGTGTCCAGGAGGATTTGGAATGTCTCCAGAGAAGGAGACTCCACCACCTCTCTGGGCAGCCTCTGCCAGGGCTCTGCCACCCTCAAAGTGAAGAAGTTCCTTCTCATGTTTAGGTGGAACTTCTTCTATTCAAGTTTGTGCCCGTTTCCTCTTGACTTGTCCCTGGGCATCACTTGGAAAAGACTGGCCCCATCCCCCTGACACCCACCCTTTCAGTATTTATAGGCATTGATCAGTCTTCTTCTCCAGAAGAAGACATTCTTCAGTCTTCTCTTCTCCAGACCAAAAAGCCCCAAGTCCCTCAGCCTTTCTTCATAGGAGAGATGCTCCAGGCCCCTCATCATCTCTGTACCCCTCTGCTGTACCCTCTCCAGCAGCTCCCTGTCCTTCTTGAACTGGGGAGCCCAGAACTGGACACAGTGCTCCAGATGGGCCCCCCCCTCCAGGGCAAAGCAGAGGGGGAGGAGAACCTCCCTTGACCTGAGGAATCTGAGGAATAAGGTGAACCTATCCTTGCTGTTGGCTGCTGGGGTGGCTGCAGACTTGGATACAGAAGCACCCATGGGTGGCTGACCTTAGCTTGATGCTGGGTCATGCAGAAACAAACCTTGTAGTGAGTCTTCCTCACTAGCAGCCTTCATCCCTCACTGTCAGACTCCTTCTAGGTCTCTGTGCCCCAACCCATGGGAAGCCACATCCTGCCCCAATGGGTTGGGCATCAGTGGGGAGTAAGTGAGCGAGAAGCAGCCTTGTCCCTTGCCCTCCTCACCTCCAAATTTGCTGCTGCTGGAGAGCGTGGTGGGGACAGTGTCCATGGAGGGAGGGCAGAGCCACAGGGTGAGGATGCCCCCGAGTCTGATGCTCAGCAGGAGGAGTGGCAAAAGCAGCCTCCATCTGCCTGTATTTTGGGAACATACTCAGAGCAATCGCAAAAGCCCTCGTTTCTTTACAAAGCCAGGCTGAAAAAAACCAGTGACTCTTCAGTGCCCCGTTGTCTCCGGGATCACAAGACCAGTACAGACACAAACACAGTATTCCTGTCAACAGCATCTCACAGGTTCCTAATCACCTCCCCCTCAGGAAATACTAATTACAGCTTTACCTTCGTTTTCAGCCCCGTTAGCAAAGAACAGCCCCTTCGGTGCACAGACTCCTTGCAAACTCAGCCAGGTTGCCCCTGGGCTACCACTTTGCTTTATTTCTACATAGAATCATAGAATGGTTAGAGTTGGAAGGGACCTCAAAGATCATCCAGTTCCAACCCCCCTGCCCTGCGCAGGGACACCTCCCACCAGACCAGGTTGCTCAAAGCCCCATCCAGCCTGGCCTTGAACCTCTCCAGGGATGGGGCAGCCACAGCTTCTCTGGGCAACCTGGGCCACCTTCACAGCAAAGAATTTCTTTCTGGTATCTCATCTAAATCTCCCCTCTTCCAATTTAAAACCGTTACCCCTTGTCCTCTCACTGCACTTCCTGACAAAGAGTCCCTCCCCAGCTCTCCTGTAGCTCCCTTTAGATATTGAAAGGAACAATCTGAGGATTGAAAGGAACAACATCCAGCCTGTTGTCCTTCCAATCTCCTCCTCTCTTCTAGTGGCCTCTGCTCCTGGGAGGGCACCTCAGGGAGTTATTTAATGCACAGGGTTGAACAATCACAGCTCACGTGGGTTCCTGGAGGAGAGGTTGTGCTTGGCACCCCAACAAAAAGCTGGAGAAACAAGAGATTATTGTGCCACCCTGAACCCACGGGGCTGGCTGCGGAGGGACAGTGGTTATCCCTGCTTTCTACTGGTGCAGCTGAGTTATGGATGAATAAACACCAAGGATGAGCCCTGGCGGGTGGGAGCTGCTGGCTGTCCTGCTGCTCCAGCAACCAGCAAAGCCCCAGCCAGGGCATGGTTTCGGGCGGTGGGAGAGAAGAGAGCAGAAAGCTGATGGAGCAAGAGGCTGCTGGCAGCTTGTGCAACTGCCCAGGGACTGGTGAGGAACAGGGAGAGAGATTCCTCTGTCCTTTTTTTCTCCATTTTCTTCACTGGGAGAAAGGTTTCTGAGTTGTCTCAACGTGCCTGCCTGGATGAGAGATGTTCCATCAAGGATTTCAGGGCTGGGGATATTGCATCTTGTCACTGTGTCACCCACCTCTCCTTCTGCAATGTGAGAAGGAGAAAATGAAATGACAAAGCTGGTGGGAACAATTCATCACGGAATCCCAGGATGATATGGGGTTGTAAAGGAACCTCTGGAGATCATCTCCTCCAACCCCCCTGACAAAGCAGGTCCACCCACAGCAGGTCCCACAGGAACGTGTCCAGGAGGGTTTGGAATGTCTCCAGAGAAGGAGACACCACCACCACCTCTCTGGGCAGCCTCTTCCAGGGTTCTGCCACCCTCAAAGGGAAGAAGTTCCTCCTCATGTTTGGATGGAACTTCTCATGTTCAAGTCTCTGCTCATTACCTCTTTAAATATAGCAGTCCATGCTGGTGCTGCTGGAGATTGGTCCAGCTGAACCAGTGGGGTTTAAAGTCACTGTAACTTCACCCAGACAGCATCAAACAATGGATGTGGAAGAAGGGGAAGAATCACTCAATGGCTGCCAAATGAATTTCACAGAAAACTCTGGGAATCATGTTGTCCCCCTGACCGGGTTTCAGGTCCCCTATTTTTAGTTAAGACAGACACACACACCACCAGGGCTGGCACAAACCTCCTCCTGGCTTTCAGGAGGTTCTCGATCACACTGTGGCTTTCCTCAAACCACTCCCTGAGCCAATTTAATGCTTTAAACTGGCAAAGTCGTATTTACTGATCACCAAAATGTTTAAACACTCCTTTACAGGCAGCATAACTGTGCTAAAAGAAAAGCAAGCCCAGAAAAAAAAGTGAATAAAAGCTGTAGGTAGTGAAAAAACAAATAGACTCAAACTGGGTTCCTGGTCTTTTTTGCTATTTTCACTTTTCTTTCTGTTGCCACCCTTTCAAACATCCTCTGGGGGGCTTCATGCAACACGTGTGATGGTCAGGAGGCAGCATTGAGAGACAGCAAAGGGCTGTTCGTGGGACCACCACCTGTGTGGTGTGGCATCCTGGTGGGTGCAAGAGGGATGTGGCACTGGGCAAAGAAGAGACAAAGCTGGATGTGGCTGTGGGGGTTCCCTGTGGATACTGGGGTCTCAGCCCAGGTATGTGATTTTCCCCTTTCTCTTGATCTCAAATAAAGAAAATTCCCCTTTCTCTTGATCTCCTGCTCTTGGCCCATCCTCACTACCAAGGAGAGGAAAAAAAATACAACGATGGGCATCAGCTCTCTGCATCCTCAGCCCTGGTTTGAATGAAATCAGGTTTTCTCAGCCCCATTTTTTCTGAGCAGCACGTGCCAGCAGCCGGGCAGAGCCAAGGTCACCTCGAATCGCATCCGCCGCCTGATTTTTTTTATTTCTCCACCTGCTCTCGCCGGTGCAGCTGCCTGAGAAACGAGCGAGGCCAACGCCGAATTTAGGGTCAAACACGCCACAGCGCTCGGCCACCGCCAGCAGCCGATCCGTCCCCTCGCACACACGGAGGGTATGTGATAAGGTTATCGCTGCCGTCCTGCCCAAGGGCCAGCTGGCTGAAAAACGAGCCTCATCTTTCAGGGTTTTAAGTCTGGTGGGTTTGAGCCCGGGGGGCTCGGTACCGGAGCTGTTTGTCCCGGTGAACGGGGATGGCTCCGTTTCGCAGGGTTCATTTCGGGCCAGCTGAGCCCCCTGCCTCCCCGCAGAGGCGCTGGTGTTGGCAGCAGCCAAGGGGCAGAACAGCCTTAAAAACCGCCGGGCGGCAGCTGGAGAAAAGCAGTATCACAAATGACAGGCAATGACTCACGGCCACGTCTCAAACAGGGGGATGAATTCCAGCCCTAACAAGCTGCAGCAGAACCCGGGGGCTACCTGAGCCCTTCAGAGCCCGCTTTCCACAGCACAAATGTTAAAAGAGGCAAGAGAACAGCACCTTGAGCTCCACAATATAAATAAGGGGGTTTTATTTCTGTTCGGTGTCATTCAGTAGAAAATTCCCGCTGTCAAAACCTATCGTTTATTCCAGAACAAGAGCTGACAAGTTTTTCCAGACGCGTTAAGAGGATGGGGGCAGCCGCTGAAACATTCAGTAATATAAACTATAGAAACATAAGTAACGGAGCATTAAAGTACAGTGGAAAACAGGAACCTCTGGAGCAGCAGCATTTTCCAGTGCGTTAGCCAAGCCACCACTGGAGGAGAATGGGTACGTACCCCATCTGTCTGCAGTTTCCAGGGGATTAAAGGCTCAGTAAGGGGGGGAAGGAATGACTAAGAGGACAGGAACGCTGCCCTGGCAGAGCAGGGCAGAGGTAGCCCGGCCAGGCCCTGAGGACTCGCACGACCAAACCGCAGGAGGTGGTTTAATTTTAGGCCGTTTCCTTCAGTTCCACCATGGCGGGGACCACCGTCCCCTTGCCTGGGGGGGGAACCTGGGGTCTGGCGGGGGGACCCGCGGTCCGGCGGGGTGCTGCCACCCCTCCCGACAGCGGTAGGGCAGGCTAGGGGTGCCCGGGACCGATTTTTCCCCCAAAACGTCCTTCCACCACTACGCGACCGGTGTCCGGTCGCCCCCTGCAGAGGGGCGGGGCCAGCGGCGCCCTCCCCGCCGACACACACAAGATGGCGGCGGCGACCGGCAGCGGCAATGCCCTCTGAGCCTCCTTCGGCCTGCCCGCCGCCATGTTGGTGAGGAGGGCAGCGGCGGCGGGAGCAACAACCCTGCCCGGGCTACGGCGGTTGTGGCGGGGCGGGGGGGGCGCGGGGAGCGGCGCCGCCGCCTGCTTCCCGCTGGACCGGGGGCTACTGGCGGTGCGGGGGGCAGAGGCCGCCATCTTCCTCCAGGGGCTCCTCACCAATGACGTCACGCGGCTGGTGGAGGGGGAGGGCTCCACCCCCCCCGCTCCCGCCGGCGGCGCGGGGCTGCCGCGCGCTCTCTACGCGCATGCGCTGAACGTCCAGGGCCGCTGCCTCTACGACGTCATCCTCTACAGGTGAGAGAGAGGGATCTCCCGTTGCCACGGAGACAAAGGGCGCGCGGCTTTGGCGGGCTTCTCCCTGCCCGGCCGCCATGTTGCGCGCCGGTCGCTGAGGCGTTCTTGGCCCGTCTTTATAAATTGAGGCGTGAAAAAAGGGCTCGCTCTGGGTATTTTTCATCACTGGCCTCCGTGAGTTACCTCAGCAGAACAACGTAATTGGGAAACTGACCGTGGCCCAGCAATGTGCTCTTGTAGTCCAGAAAGCCCCTTGCATTCTGGGCTGTATCCCCAGCAGAGCAAAGGGGGGAGGATTCTGCCCATCTGCTCTGCTCTGAGGAGACCACCCTCCGCAGTGCTGCCTCCAGCTCTGGGGCCACCAACATCAGAAGAACATGGAGCTGTTGGAGCAGGTCCAGAGGAGGCCACAGAGATGCTGGGAGGGCTGGAGCCCCTCTGCTGTGAGGACAGGCTGAGAGAGTTGGGGGGGTTAGCCCAGAGAAGAGAAGGCTCCGGGGAGACCTTGGAGCCCCTTCCAGTCCCTAAATGAGCTCCAGGAAAGCTGGAAGGGTCTCTTGATCAGGGAGGGGAGCCATAAGACAAGGGAGAAGGATTTGATACTGAAAAATTTTTATTAGATATTAGGAGGAAATTCTTTATTGTGAGGGTGGTGAGACACTGGCCCAGGTTGCCCTGAGAAGCTGTGGCTGCCCCATCCCTGGAGGGGTTCAAGGCCAGGTTGGAGGGGGCTTTGAGCAACCTGGTCTGGTGGGAGGTGTCCCAGCCCAGG
>BJBW01007111.1:0-11174 GCA_004320125.1 Scolopax mira | reverse complement strand
CAGCGCATGGACCCGGAGGGATTTGTGGGATGAGGCAGATCAGAGGAGCCTTTGGCCATTTATTAAACAGGAAAAAGGAAGAAGCCCTCTCTCATTTCCCTATTATTTTTAATCCCACACTGCAGCCCCCCCAGCTTCCTTCCCCGGTGCTTGGTTTGGAGCACGGCGTGAGCGCGGGAAGGGATGTGGTCTGTCCGTCCCACCACTGGTTTCCTTGCGGGGGGGGGAAATATCTGCCACCCCACCTGGGCAAGTTTCCCCTGGTGGAATCCACACAGTCAGGATTAAGACACCCATCGTGAAACCTGCTCTCCATCCTTGCCGTGCTCTTCAGACTCTATGGCTCCTGGGAACAGTAAGGGTCTCGGGGGCCTTCTTAGGAGCCTAACGAAGGGCTGCAAACAGCTCAGGATTAGGTGCTGGGGGTGGCTGCTCTACCATCCCTGTCCCCAAGCCCAGCAGTAGGCATCCAGGTGGGGCTGCCACTGCCTCCTCCTCCTCCTCTTCCACCCACCAGTGGGAAGGTCACAGTTCACGTGTCACCCCTGACCTTGACAGAAATAGCACCCTCTAATCTGCAAACTAAGCAGCTCTCCTGTATGCAATTAAAGAAATCACAAGTCCCAGCCCCAGGCAACGTGTGCTGACAGCTAAAGCCCTGAGAGGTGGAGCTGGTGGGGCTGTGGAGGTGGAGGTCTCATCCAGCTGGTGTCCTGTGGAGACTGCTGGTGGCTCCTGGTGACCCACAGGGCCAGAGGCACAGGTGGGCTGCATTTGGGAGGGGTTGGTAGCCAGGTGATGAAGGTGGTTGGGTTGATCTTGGATGTTGGGAGGAGGCTGCTGGCAAGTCTGGGATGGAGCAGAGGCATCCTGACCTTGGTGCTCAGCTCCCAGAACCTAGTACATGCTCAAAGCAAATGGTCTGGCCAAGGAAGTCAGGGCTTGATGGATGCTGAAGGTGAGGAAGAGGCCTTGCTGGAGAAGTTTGCAGGCTGCCCTGGACTATCCTTGCGATTGGTGCCCTCTCCTTAGGGCCAACCCGGGGGTAGCATCTACGTGAGCATCCTGCAACCCCCCACCCTGCGAGAGCGGGGTCCTGATGGTGGCTGCTGCCGAGGAAGGATGGTAGGACGGAGTGTTTCTCTCCCAGCTGGCTGTAAGGCAAATCCACTCTGTGCTTTCAATGGTTTTCTGTTTGCAGCAGCAAACCTTGAATTAATGATGTGCTAATCAGGTCAGGTGAGGCCAGCCCATGGCGTTATGAAATGATGAGGGGCTGAGTAGATTGCCCAGGTGGTGCTGGAGGATGGTGCCAGGTCCATGTCCCACCACTGAGGGTTGTTGGCTGTCCTTTCCCTGATGCTTTGGAGGGAGCAAAGCTTGACAGGAGTTGCCACCACAGCCCCAAACCTTGCATGTGCTATTGCTCCATCATCTGCTACATCAGCCTCCCCATGACAAGGGTGTCCCATGTGTCCTGGACCACAGGAGGTCACCTTGAGGTGACCAGTGAAATGGGCATATTGGCCACAGAAGAAGCTGCCTGCACCTCCTGTCCATCTGTCAACCATCCAGCAAAGTGCATAAGGGAGGGATAAAACCCAGCAGGCCCCTCTTTCCCCTCTGCCATCTCCCTCCACCCTCATGGCCAGGGCTGGCCCAGCCCCACTTGCCATGGGAGCAGTTGTAGAGAGCCCCCGTGGGAATCTGCACCCGTGCCCCTGCCTTCACCCCTGCCCACCGGGAGCAGAGCTTCCACCTCAATTACCATCACCTTCCTCCTAAACCCTCTTTGCCAATCTCCATAAGCTGCTTTCTCGGGGCTCCGACAGCGGCCGTATTTAGAGCCCACTCTTACTCACGAAGCGTCTCCCCAGTTAATAAACTAATAGGATTCTTCCCGAAAGCACCTCTCCCACGGTACACACACACCCCCCCCGCGTCTCCAGACAAAGCTGGGTGAGATCAGATGCCAGGGGAGTGACCACCCCGGGGGGTTATAAGAAGCTGCAGGACTGGGAGCAGCCCATAGAGACTGGTTGGCAGTGGGACGTGCTGGGAGAAAAAGAGGAGACTGTCTGTCTGTCCGTCTACCCCCCCAGGTGAGTGCTGCCTGGGGCCCTGCTAGTGATTTGGGGCATGGATTCTGCTGTTTTGCAAAACACTTGGGGGCAGGGACGTTGGTGCAAGACTGTGGCTGGAAGGAGGGTGGTTTGGAGCTGAAAGGGGAAAAATGTGGCCAAAAAGATTTCAGTGTGGCCAAGCCAGAGGGCATGGATGGAGGGGGTCAGGTAGTAGGAGAGCTTAGCCAAGCCTGGAGGGGTCTCAGTCCCCTCTCTGGGGCTTGGGAGATGCAGAGGAGGAGATGAGCTCTTCTCTCTTCCACTTTTCATCACCTCATCCCAAATTCCCGGGCCCTGGAGAGGGCTGAGCCCATGGCACCGTTCTGCTCCCACTCCCTTTGCACCTTCCCTCGCTGCTGCCCAAGAAACCCTTCAGGTGAGGGTGCCTGAGCTCCACATCCAGCACCACCTGAGGGCATCAAAGACCCTGCATTTGAGACAAATCCCTTGTATTCCCATGGGGAAGAGGATCATCTCCTCCTCCCTATAGCAATTTCTTCTTTCTCCCCAGCATCCTTGCGGTTGCATAAAGAGGCAACTCTGCCCACGTGCCCTTGGGGTTTAAAATCCTGCCTTGGGCTTAAGCTCTGCTAATGTCAGAGCTGCCTAACTTTAAGAAGCTGAGCTCATCCTGTCTAATCTCCCGGCGAATCAGCTGGCGATCAGCGTGATATTTACGGTTTAATTCTGGACAGCAGGCTTGAGCAAGCAAAACACGAGCAGCATGGTCAGGCAGGGCTGGGCATTGCCCTCCCAGAGCTGGCTCTGGCACTGCTGGCCAGCAATGGGGATGGAGGGGCCGTGGGTTGGGGACGTGCGCCCCGAGACTCCCCTCCTGTCCCCAGGGTGGTTAAGCTGCCCTCGACCTTTCTGCTTGTGGTTTCCTCATTTTCCTGTGAGTGACGGGACAGAACAAGCCTGTTCCTGCCATTAAGCCATGACAGCCAATTTCCTGCAGACAAGAAAAATTCATAAAATTGAACCTCTGTTCATTTTTCTTGCCTTTCCCAGCCTTGAACTCGCTTCCCTTGGGAATCACCCCTGTGCTTCCTATTTTCTGAAGCCTGTGTCTGGGCCATCGCTCTCTCTTTTTTCTCTTCCACCTTTTCTTCACTGCCTTTTTAGCTGGAGGCAAGGGGTTTGCTTGGCTCAGGTGCCCTGCTGGGTTTCTAGCTGCTACCACGTGTCCTGAAGCCAGGCAGCTTCAGCTGAACCTGAAGCATCCCAGCTCTGCCAAGGCAAAAGGCCCAGCAGTGCCATAGCCCAAGGGCTCAGCAGTTCCAGTTCCTTGGGAGGCAAATGATTTTGTCCCACCAGCTGGTGACAGCCAGCAGCTGCCCCTTCCCCACCATCTCACCCAGCACTTCTCCTCCATCTCTCCTCGCAGATCCCCACCTGTGCAGCTGCTGACTTAAAATGGCAGATGGATCTAAGTAAGTGTCTTTTTTTCCTCTCTTTTTTTTTTAAATTTTTTTTTTGTTATTGGGATGGAGAAGGGCACTGCATGGCAGGAGCAGAGGGAGAAAGCGAGCTCCCTGACAACCCCCACGTGCTGTCACCATGAGCTGGTACCTGATCTGGCTATAGAGAGATCATCTCTTCCCTCGTCTCTTCCCTCTTTCATGTTGGTACTTTCTCACTTGCCTTTAAGACACAACCCCTCCTCAATGGTCACACACTGAGCTCAGGAGCATTCCCTGGGGCAGGTTTGGCTCTGAATTTGCAGGACACTGAATTTCCCAAGGCCAGGCCATCCCTTGCACAGGCATACCTCTTGGAGATGCACCATGCTCCCAGAGCAATGGCTGCTCCCTCCTTCCCTGCCCCAAGGCTGCATCCAGCCTCATCCAGGGCATTCCCAACCCCTCTCTCTGTGTTTCCTCCACAGGGTGTTCAAGAAGACCAGCCCCAATGGCAAGGTGAGTCCATGCACGCAGAGATGGGATGGTGTGCCCCATCCCTGGGACTCCTCTGAGGTTGCTCTGCCCATGGGATGGGACACAAACTGGATTTCCCTTCCCTTTGAAGTCCAATTGATTTCTGCTATTCCTGCCACGATGCCACTGCAGGGTTTGCTTATGAAAACAGAACATAAAAAAAGAAAAAGAAATCTATATGGACTCTTAAATGCAATGTCTGGTCCAACATGTTAACAGCAGGGCTAACGAGCCCCGCAACACAACTCAGGGCTTGAAAATTTTTGGCCAATACAGTGGCAAACACTTATCTGTTTCCCTCTTTCCTTTAACCGTGTGCTGCCTCCAGCTATCCATCTACCTGGGAAAGAGAGACTTTGTGGATCATGTGGAGTCGGTGGACGCTGTAGGTGAGTAGGGCTGTTCCCACCATGGAGGGAGAACCACAGGTAGCGAGTGGTCCAGGGGGGACCAGTCCCTGCACTGGTGACTGCTCACCTCTGCTTCCCACCAGATCAGGAGCAAGGGCAGCTCTGGAGGAGGAAACGTCCCATTTTCCTGCAAATACCCTTACAGAAAAATTGTGGGAAAAGGGACAAAGCCCCTTTGCCAAAGAACCCAGTGGTTCTGGCTGCTGGTGATGATGCTGAAGAGGCATTGCCATCCCACTGACCAGCAGCTCCCCTGGGTCACCTTCCCAGTCAATGAGCAGATTATTTAACTTTTAAAAACGCTGTGTTTTTGCAAGGATCTCCCCTGGTGGCTGGGCTCACTGGTCCTTCTTCTCTCCTTGTTTGCAGATGGCATCTGCCTGATCGACCCAGAGTACCTAAAGGACAGAAAAGGTATTAAGACACAAAACCCTCACGTTATAAGGGGAAGGAGTGGAAACCAGTTCAAAGCTCACAAGCAACCTGGGACTGTAGACAAGTTAAATCTGCAACAGGTTGTCTACAGCTCGTCCTACATCAGGGTGATGGCAGCTGGCCTGGCAAGGAAAACTGCCTCTCTCTTCTTGTCTTTTCTGCCTGAGGCACTGGCTCTGAAGCTACCCGTGCCTTGTAGAGAGATGTGATAAATCTTGTTAACTTGGTGTTTGAGGTCCAGGTCCTGTTAACAGGGACATATTTCTCCTAAAGAGTTATGAAAGTAGTTTTTCTTTCTTTGTTCTTTTCTCAACCCCTTTTTCCCCTGTATCTTGCCTTTATCTCACCCTTCCCTGAACCTCACTCCTCTCCGTTTCCATCTCCCTTCAGTGTATGTGACGCTGACCTGTGCATTTCGCTACGGCCGAGATGACCTCGATGTCATTGGCTTGACCTTCAGGAAGGACCTCTATGTCCTGACCACCCAGATCTTCCCACCAGTACCAGATCAAGCACCCAAAACCCTCACTTCTTTACAGGAAAAGCTGATGAAGAAGCTTGGGGAGAATGCCTACCCCTTCACCTTCGAGGTAGGGGCTGCTCAGCCCTTCCCAATCACACACCTTCCACGATGTGCACCAGGGATCATCTCTGGGCACGTTCTTTATTTACTTTTTTTCTCTCTTTCCCTATTCTGCCCAGATTGCCACCAACTTGCCCTGCTCTGTCACCCTGCAGCCAGGACCAGACGATGTGGGAAAGGTGAACTGCTGTCCCTGACCTGTGTCCCCTGGACCCATTCTCCCTGGCAGGGGGTTAGGTTGTGACGTGACAAAAATGAGAGCTGCTGCTTTTTCATGGGGACATGGCCATGGGGCGAGGGTTGGGGAGGAAGGATGGCTGGAGTCACAACCAAGATCTCTAGGGATGCAGTGGAAGGGGAAGGAAGGAAAAGGACCTGAGCTTCAGGCAGCTCTGAGCCCCTCCTGCTTATTGACCATACGTGTGTCCCCAGGCCTGCGGCGTGGACTTTGAGGTCAAAGGATTTTGTGCTGAAAACCTGGAGGAGAAAATTCACAAGAGGTATTTGTGGGGGTTCCCTTTCCTGCGTCATGAGCCTAAAATTGAACCACCAGATGATTTTGGGATGGCCATCTTAGGGGTCGTGCTGAGGACCTCCTGTCAGCCTGTGCCCTGCTTGGATTGGGCACTGTACCCGAAGAGGGGGCAGTGTCCCCATGTAAGTGCCCACCATGTCCCGAGAGCAAGCTGCAGCTTGCATCCTCTGGCAGGAGACACTGTGATGTCCCCAAAGGCAGCCAATGTGTCCCTCTTGAAAGCCATGTCAACACATCCCTGCTGGGGGAGCCGGGGGTGACAGCTTCTCACCCCGCAGGAACTCGGTGCGCCTCATCATCCGCAAGATCCAGTTTGCACCCATGAAAACTGGACCAGCCCCAAAGTCGGAGACCACCCGGCAGTTCATGATGTCCGACAAGCCCCTGCACCTCGAAGCCACTCTGGATAAAGAGGTCAGTATGGAGCCTGTCCCCTGGCTCACGCCACCACATGTCCCCAGTCGTATAACTGAGCCTTTTCCCACCACAGATCTACTACCATGGAGACCCCATCAACGTGACCGTCAACATCAACAACACCACCAACAAGATTGTGAAAAAAATTAAGATTTCCGGTGAGGAGGGGGAAGGAGGGGCACATCCTGGCACCCACCACATCCTGACCTCCCCGTCCAAGATGGGGACTGTGTGCCTGTGCCTCTGCCCTGCCACCAACGCTGCACCCTCTTGTCTCTCCTCAGTTGATCAGATCACAGATGTGGTCCTCTATTCGCTGGATAAATACACGAAGACTGTGTGCACTGAGGAGATAAAGTAAGTAAAAAGGGGCTGGGGGTGGCACAGCAGCAAGGTCAGAGGGAGGAAGAGAGAGGAGGAGGAGGAGGGGGGAGTGATGGGGAGAGGGGGAAGATGGTTTTACACCAGGCAGCAAAAAATATCAGGGTTAGAAGAGCAGATGCAGAAGAAGCAGAGAAGAAGGAAGGCTGTGGACACTGTGCCCACCCCCCAACCCCAACCCCAAGCCGGTGTCTGCTGAGGAGGTCCCTGGGGGAAGGTGCACAGCTGCCCCCAGGCTGCTTCCTCTCCTCGTTTTACACCTCTGAGGGCAGCCACAGCCTCTGTGCCCTGAGAAGGAGGAGGCCTGCAGCAAAGACAGAGGGTAGAAAATAAAGAAGTGGTTGTATAAGGGAACAAAAGGAGGAAACAGAACCAGGCAGTTGCGTGAGGAGGGCAGGGCAGGGGGATGTCTGGCTCTGCCCAGGTGCCTGGTGTGATGCTGAGCACCCACCAGGCTGGTGCTGGCTCTCAGCTCTCCTCTCCCACTCCTTCCAGTGACACTGTGGCGGCCAACTCCACCTTCTCCAAAACGTACTCCGTCACCCCCACGCTCTCGGCCAACCGTGAGAAGCGAGGCCTCGCTCTCGATGGCAAACTCAAGCATGAGGACACAAACCTGGCCTCCACCACCGTGTAAGATCTGGGCAGGTTCCCCTCCTCCCTGCCATGCCCAGCCCCATGCCTTCACCCCACTGACAGCTTCCTGCTGCTCAGGATGCTCTGGGCTCCCACCAAGAGTCTCTTGCAACTCCTGTGCCTGAGCCCACTCCTTCCAGCTGGAAAACTAGGGTTTTTGTCAAGTGGCCACAGACCCACCTCTCCATCTTGTAGGAGAAACAGAGCCTCCCAGTCCCACCCATCATCCAAAGCTCCTGTATCCCTCCGCTGAGCTGCATCAAGTCTTGTCTTGGGAGTAAATCCCAGCTCAAGTGGCCTCCAGAAACTGTTCTGTGGCTTCACCCAAGTCACCTGCCCTCCCCTCTCTTTTACTGCCACGTTGTGTTCTCCTCTCCTGCTAAACCCCAGTGCACCCCACATGAAATGGGGCACAGAGACACTCCCAGGAACTGCTGTAGGGGAGCAGAAAGGGTTCTGTGAGCAGCACTGCCCACCTCACCACTCTGCTCTGCCTTTCTCTTAGCCTGAGACCTGGCATGGACAAGGAGGTGCTGGGCATCCTGGTGTCCTACAAAGTGAAGGTCAACCTGGTGGTGTCCCGAGGAGGGTGAGTTTTGTGGGCACAGGGGTGGGGACCATCTCCTTGGGCTGTGGGATCTTGTACCACTGGGCAGATGACTCATGCTGTGTGTCCCCTTGTCCCTGCCCCACTCCTCTGAGCTGTGGGGCAGCCGGGAGCTGGGCTGCTCTCTGTCTCCCAACCCTCCAGCCCCATCACCACTGCCCTTGACTCCTGTTAAAAATCATCTTATTATTATATAAATCATCATATTATTATAAAGCGAAGTCTAAAACCTTCCCTCCTCTGCCTTGGCTGATTTCTGTCCCTTCTCTCCCACTGCCACAGCATCCTGGGGGATCTCACTTCCAGGTAAGGGGGGAGCTGCCTGTGGGGCCAAGCAGAGCACAGCGTTGGGTGAGTTTATTGAAATAAATGTTTTTTCCTTCCAGTGATGTTGGCGTCGAGCTGCCTGTCATCCTGATGCACCCGAAGCCTGAGGACAGTAAGTAATGCCTGAGGTACAGCCAAAACTCAGGGGAGGAAGAGGCAACCCCTCTTGCAGAAGGGAACTGGGAAAAGCCCCACTGGTGCTGCCACCTCCATGCAAAGGGCCTCACTTTTCCCCAGCATCACTGGCTGTGGGACAGGCAGAGTCACCTTCTGCCCAAGCCCATGGGCACCATGGCTGCTGCCCATCTCAACATCTCTCTTTCCAGAAAAACATTAAGGAGAGATGTTAGTTGCCATGTCCTTTCTCTATTAACCTGCATGTGTATCTCTCTTCCAATCCTTGCCTGCCCGTGCTTTGCTTATCAATGGACTACAGACAAGCCAAGGTAAAGACAGGTTTGGTTATATTTGAGCCAGTGTTTCCTCTAGCACATACATAAACATACAGATCCATCCCAGAGGGATGTGATGGCC
The DNA here is from genome assembly GCA_004320125.1 of Scolopax mira. Classification (NCBI taxonomy): domain Eukaryota; kingdom Metazoa; phylum Chordata; class Aves; order Charadriiformes; family Scolopacidae; genus Scolopax; species Scolopax mira. Next base: position 2,249 of record BJBW01007111.1, on the reverse strand, counting down.
AGCTTGAGGTTCCATCCTTGGATTAAATCATCCAGGCCTCAAAGTCCTGAGCCCCTGTGTCACAACAGACACCCTCCATGGTGGCACAGCCAGCAGGAGCATTGTCACGGGCTGGGAGGATTCAAATTGCACATGTTCTGCAAATTTCCAGGGCTTATTTTACGACTCCAAGTGGCACACCACTGGACATAACATCCCCTACAGCTTTGGTCCCCATCCGCCTCACGCTGAGGTCCCTCAGCTGTTGGTAGCAGAGCTGGTCACATCCCTTTGCTCCTTCATCCTCCCCAGTGGCAGAACCCCCTTCTCCTCCCACCACATGAGTTTTTTCCAGCTGAAGCCACAGCTGGGGTTGCTTCCCTCTGGGAAGCCACAGCATTCCAAACCCATTCCTGGCAGCCACAGCCGCCAACCAGCCCCACAGCTGGCCCTGGCTTGCAAAGGCCCAAAAGGCTGGGTTTTTTTGTGTCCGGTTACACCCTGCAACGGGACACGAGCACTGGGATTTGGAGCCTGGAAACTCGGGCTGCAACTGCAGAGCTTTCACACCAAAGCCTATCAGCTTCCCAGTTCAGTGTGGATATTTAAACTTCCAGAACAGGAAATCTCTTGGCCTGACCCCACCATCGCTCCCTGTAGATTTTGCCAAGTCGTTTCACATTTGCAGGCTTTTTGGAATCAGTTTTGCTGACTCTTTTTTTCTGTTTTCTTCCCCCACTTTTCATTTTGTGGCTCTCCCTTGATGTCATCTGCTGCTTGCCTTTCGCAAGGAGGTAACTAATCTCTTTGTCTCCACTTTAATTTCTTTTCCTTCCCTTTTTTCCCTTGACAAAGCAAAATATTGTCTTTAAAAAGAAAGTCGCAGCTGCTCTCGCCCAGCTCCTCTGGTCACGCACGCTTGCAGCCGAGCCAGCGATCTGTCCTGGATTTGTGTGCTCGGGTTAGGCCATGGCTCACAGTGACCTGGCTGTCCCCTGAGGGGTGACAGGCCCAGGGTGAGCACCAGCAGGATTTGGGCACTGTCCCCTAGCAGGAGCAGGGTTTGGGTGTTGGCAGGGATTGCACCCTCTTTGCTGAGGTGCATGTCAGGCAGCTGGACGATGTTGTGCTCTCCTTTCCAGCGAGGAGGACATTGTCATTGAGGAATTTGCTCGCCAAAAACTCAAGGGGGAGAAAGACGATGAAGATGAGAAGGAGGAGGCTGACAAAGAGGAAAGCTAACCTGCTGCCTGCTCACACGGCCAGCCACTGGTCCACACGCCCCGGGTTGGGCCATAGATGCCTGTATAGCATGTTCCCTGCTGCACTGCACGCAGTGCAGACACCTCAGCCCTCTACACGCAGCGCGATGTGTTCCCCTAGGTACACCTGCCTACCCCGGGCTCCTCACTCCGACTCCAAGCCCTGGTTGCAATGGCGGGAGTCACTGCATCTCCTCCCGGTACCACCACGTTGGAAAAGCCTGACTGCGTGCAGGACGGTGCTCCCTCCCACCTCCTTGCACCCGAGGCTGCCTTCGAGGGGACAGGGAGGGCGCAGCGGAGCCCGGCCAAGCGCCATCACCAGCGTGTTTGTCGTTTGCTTGCGTTACGCAATACTCTGTGACACCGTTATAAATAAACCCGCCCCAATGGCCCGGTGCAGGCTCCGTGTGGTGATACCGGGGCGCGGGGGAGAGCTCGAAGCGGGCAGGCGGCGCCTCAGGCTGCGGCGGGCCTCGGCGGAAGGGCGAGGCGTTGGGGAAGCCGGTCCCCCTGGTACAGGCCTGGCCCCTCGGTACAGGCCGCAGAGGAGGCCGCTCCCGACCAGGCCCCAGGAGGCCGGCCCGTCGCTATGGCAACCGCCCGCCCCCGGGGGTGGTGCGGGTGACGCGGCGGTGACGGCGGCGGAAGTGACGCGCGGCGCGGCAGGCGGGGCGGCGGCGGTGCCGGTGTGTGCTCGGCGGTGTCTCCTTCTCCTCAGTCACGGCTCCGGCTCGGCCTCCCCGCGCCGCCATGTCCGCCCCCGGCAGCGGCGGCGAGTTCGGGAACCCGCTGAGGAAGTTCAAGCTCGTCTTCCTGGGCGAGCAGAGCGGTGAGCGGGGCGGCGGCAGAAGGACGGGGGTGGGGGGGGGGCTGTGGAGCAGGCCGCGGCGGGCCTCAGGGGCCTGGCGCCGCGGGGGAGGCGGGGTGAGGAACCGCTGCGGGCCTGACGCTGCGGGCGAGCGGTGAGGAATCGTGAAGGGCTTTTCTCCACCCGCCGCGACGGGA
>BJBW01007110.1:86367-105737 GCA_004320125.1 Scolopax mira | reverse complement strand
AAGGGACTTGGGGGTGCTGATGGACGAGAAACTGGACATGAGCAGGCAATGTGCACTTGCTGCCCAGAAGGCCAATTGCATCTGGGCTGCATCAAAAGAAGTGTTGCCAGCAGGTCCAGAGAAGTGATTTTCCCACTTTGCTCTGGTGAGACCTCATGGGGAGTACTGTGTGCAGGTCTGGAGCCCTCAATATAAGAAGGGTATAGACCTGATGGAACGGGTCCAGAGGAGGGCCACAAAAAATTATTAGGGGGTTGGAGACCCTCTGCTACGAGGACAGGCTGAGGAAGCTGGGGTTGTTCAGCCTGGAGAAGAGGAGGCTCCGGGGAGACCTAATAGCGGCCTTGCAGTACCTGAGGAGGGCCTACAGGAAGGCTGGAGACAGTCTGTTCACAAAGGCCAGCAATGACAGAACAAGGGCTAATGGGTATAAACTGGAGAAGAGCAGATTTAGATTAGACATTAGGAATGAGTTCTTTCCTATGAGGGTGGTGGAGCACTGGAACAGGTTGCCCAGGGAGGTGGTCGAGGCCCTTCTGACCCAGATGATACTATGATTCTATGACAGTGATCCTATCATAAATTGATATCACATAGGACAGCAAAATTATAATCCTGATCCTCCTTCCAGAAGTGATAAACATCATCACGGGGAGCACACAGTGATCCTTCACATAAAAAAGCCATGAGAACAAACGGAGCAACATTGTGCCTGGCAACTAATACAACAAAATACACATAAAAAGTTCCTTTTAGCACACTCTGGTCAGATCTGTCGTTATCTCAATCCTCCGAGTGCTCCATGTTGGGAGCCAAAAAGGACTGTCATGGTTTGGCCTCAGACGGCAACAAAGGACCACGTGGCAGCTACTCGCGCAGACCAGAGCCCTCACCGCCGCCAGAAAGGGAAAAATTGAAAGAAAAAGGCAAAAACTCGTGGGTTGAGACAAAGGCAATTTAATAGAACAGGAAAGGGCGCAGGAGACAACAATAACACTGACACTATACAACCACAATTACGATACCGCCACTTGCCGACCGCACCTGGGAAGCCCCCAACCGCCCTGCTCCCCCTGCTCCTTCTTCCCCGGGGGGACTTCCTCTTCCTCCCCCACCTCCTGTCCCTGCCCTTCCCCAGCTAGCTCCAGCCACCCCCCTGGGCATGGCTCACATGGGATGGAATACCTGTGTCCCTGCTAGGTCCTGGGAACAATTAACCCTTTCCCCCCCCAGACCCAGTGCAATACAGTATAAGCTCCCTGTACAGAGCCTGATGAGAGCTCAGTTTACAGAGCATAAGCCTGAGGGGTAGGAATAGCTTCCCCTCATGCCATCCCTGGAAATCCCTTCCTTCCAACCTATCCCCCTGCACTTATTACCTCATGCTATGTCTGTGTACACATACCAATTTAAAGTGCAATTTACTGGCATTCTGAAAACACAGACATGAGGGTTTAAGTCTGATAATGTGAGCTCTGCATTCAGATAAACTCTTGCTTGGGGCTTGTCTGATTTTCAGTGATTAATAACTATTGCATCAATTTCTGTAGTTCAGCATTTGCCAACAGACAAGTGAGCAAACACTCCTCACTGCATCATGTATAAGGAAAGTGATGTAACTCCCAGCATCCCTCTCCCTTATGCTTTGAATTATACCATACTCAAAAGGCACAAATGCTTTCAGCAATGCTGCAGATAGCAGCTAATGCAAAACATTAGCAAAGACATAAATTTAACTTGCCATACTGTGTGAAGACTTGCAAACATGATTTCTAAAGGGGCTGAGGTAATAATCAACTCACATCCACTTACACTGGCCAGTTATGAACAATCCTATTGTGCCTTATTGAGACCAAGGATAATTTAGTAGACTCCAGATCAGTTACTATATTATCACTTATCAGATATTATATTATCACTTATCATAGGTCAGTTATTTCAGAGGTCTGTTATTTAGTACTAGTACTTAAAAATACATTTGTGTCAACATGTCTGTTGGATCTGAGAAGTCTGAGTGTGGCCCTGCTGGCAAGGGCCTTGTAGAATTTAAATTGATTTTTCAGATATATAGGCCTTCACAGATAATTTATATTTTCTGCCTGGTTTGCTTAAGGGCTTTAATTCAGTTACTGTGTAGCATGCTCCAGAAGTGTACTGTTTGAGGCTATACAACTGCATCATGTTGAAGAGATGATATTGTCTCCAGTTCCCCACTCTGCTGGGAACTGTTTTACACTGTTAGTACCAGAGCTCTCTCTGCTTTGTTCATGGGCTATTTAGTACATTAAAGCCACCTGCAAGGTATTATAGAGGAGCCAAGAAGGCAAAGGCATTAATTGTATAAACCATGTGAAGTTAAAGCTTGCCTAGACAACTGCCAGTTCCTGCCATCTGACATATTTCCCCCTTCCTGTCCTGTTTTTCCCCTGAAGTCCTAAGAATCATGAGAGTAAATCATGATCATTACCTCATCTGTTTGCTTCCTGGGAGGTTTGTTAACTCTGGCTTTCTAATTTAGTCGAAAGAGCAAAGCTAGTCTCCTGATCTGGTGCAGAATGATTCCCACACACAAACAGGACAGTTCAATTTTTGGAGCTTCAGGTACTAGAGATTAGACACTGTTTTTGAGTTCAACTTCAGGCTAGATATGTACTGACAGCTGCAGGAAAAATACCCACCACAATGTACAATGTCTGCCTACCTGCTGACCTAAACGTTTGCCATTCAGAAAAACCCCAAAACAACAAAACCCTACCATTTTTATGTGTCAATTGTGTTAAAATGGCACAGGAGCTCCTGTAGGTAAATGACAGCATTTCCATTCACAACCCAAAGAAGCACTAATGTGAAATCAGTGGACTTCTTTCTGGTCATGGAGGCAGCTGGTATCCCTCACCCTCCAGCATCAGTGGTCTCAGTAGATGCACATTTGACTCAATGGATTTAATGATCTGCCTTTAACCTCCCAGACAGAGCACAGCTTCAAGCCCAGCCAGCCTGCATGAAGCAGGCACTACCACGGTCTGTCCAGCTTGGTAGAAGGCCTTCAGGACCCAGAAATAACACAGCAAGCTCTTTGACAAGCCCTGACTTCATACTTCAAATATTATCAATATTTGGCAGAAAACTTAATTTAATTAAAAATCTTTTTCTATAAAGCAGATATATTCTTTTAATGAGACAACAATCCTGCTGCTTTGAAGAATTCAGAGCAAAATTAAGCTGGCACCTAATGATAATTCTAAGAAGCCTCATTGCACCTTCTTGGCAAAGCTGTTCAAAAGCCCTGTTTCATTCCCCTCTCTGATCAGTGGACTGTAGGCTGCTTTCAAGCTATAATACACATTTTGCTTTTTGATGATGCAATGAAGTAGATGTAAGTAAGGAAAAAGCAATGTCTTTAGAAACCATGCTTTTAGAGAAGGGGGAACTCTGAGATCACTTTGAAGGAAGCTGAAAAGTCTTTAAACTACATCACGGCACACTTTCATACTGGAATCTAAGATATATAAAGTGTTTGAGATTAAGGTTTCAAAGTTTTTAAAAAAGTACATGTAATTAGATTTGTAAAAAAGTTTGTGAGAGATTACGCAGCAATGTCACTATGATTTTTTTACTCTCATCAAACATGTCATTAAAACATAAAACTCTTCTTTAGTCCTTATCCATCAGCACTATTATCTCCAGCATGTCAGGAGCCTTGAAAGAGACTGCAAGATAGCTCCAAGGTACTGGAAATTCTCAAAAACACACAAACTAAAGAAATCCTACCAAAACACAAATACCAAACAGTAACTATCATTAGAGAAGTAAAAGAAGTCTGGGTTTAAGAAATCCAGTTCGTGAAATTATGGTAAGCAGGGACATGCTTTCCACTCTTTAGTGTTCAGCTTTCAATACGGACAAAAAGTCATTACAGTCTAATCCATTTGTGAAACTAAAATATAACAAGTTTCCGTCATAATCAGTATGGCAGATGGCTTGGTTTTCCTAGCTAGATGACACCATTAGAAACATTTTATGAGTCATATGATGTCTATATTGCCACATAAAGCTCTAGCACTCTTTATCTAAGAAAAGTTTACAAGCTGCTAGTAACCTCTTCATAAAATTAAAAAAATTAATTAGCAACTGATCTCTAAAGGTAAATTACCTAAAGTAATTGTAATTCCATTTCGATCCACATTAAAACTTCCATCTTACTATTGATTTCTCTTACGCTCCACATACAGAGATTATGTTTAAAAAACAACAATTACATGATTGATAATGAATTGACAGCATTGAAGTGGCTTAAGTTCTCATTCACCACGCACAAAATTTCACCTACAGCTCAAATAGTTATAGTTATCCCAGAATAGTCATAAGAGGTGTTTTACTACCCACTCTTTGGAATAAAATTTTGAAATCAAGCCAAGTCAAACTTCAGTAGAAGGTCTCAGAGTTAAGGTCTACAGTCCACTTCCCAGCCTGTTAGAGCAAATACAAACAAACTCTGAAACACTGTTCCTCAAGACTGTCCCCCAGATATTTGATTTCTATAAAGCTGATAAAGTTTTGACTTCCAGTTTTTAAATCTGAATCTTAACAGCAAAAGAGGATAAAGACCCAGCAACCAGTGCCTATGGTGGCAGATCCCCATTCACAAAAATGCTTCTTTAAGTCAACTACTTCTACGAGAGAAGGGGCAATGGCTAGACCTGCTGGAAAGAACTCCTTTCCAGTTACCTGGTGCAATACATAATGTATAACACCCACTATTCATCTCAGGAGTTCAGAGGTACAGCTCTGCCATGCAAAGGATTGGGATGTAAAAAAAAAATAAAAAGAGAGTTAACTAGAATCCTGTCAGTTCACCAAGAAGTTTGAGGTATTTACCTCCTCAAGTAACTGATTCTCAGAGTTACAGTAGTACGAGGATCTGCACAAAATTATATGAGAGGAGAGTTTAATTTCCAGCTTTTACTAGAAAATGGCTAATTAGCCATACTTTCTTCTCATGGATATTTTCTTTATAGTTCAATAATGTCAGGGCACAGGTCAGTCACTGTGCTCTGCAGAACATTTACCATGAGACTACTAATTAAACAATTTACGTAACCTCACTTTCCAGTTCTCAACCTGAGATCAAAGGCAGAGCAAAGAGAAAGAAATTAACTTCAAAACAAATGCCTCATAATTAAAGTTTAATTTTCATAAACATGAAGAAAGTTAACAGCATTCACTATGCCAAATTAAGAACTCAGTCTATTCCCTTCATGCACATATGCACATCAACCATTAAATTTTGGTGTTAATGCAGAACTAGCAGTTCTCATATGCAAAGACTCTAATCCTTACTTAAGAATCATCTTCTCTAACATGATCCCTTCTCCCACCACTCAGTAAAGCTTGTGTACCCTGTACACTTGAGGAAAGCAGAGAAGAAAAATATAATGCATCATTGTTCAGTTAAGTTGCATAAAGATAAAACACACCATTATTTTCAAGCATTAATTCAAATTAAATCCAGCCTACATCAACAACACTGATCTGCATTTCTTGCCTTTTTGCAAACAATTTTATAAGTACAGATATTAAGTTACTTATGGAAAAGTTACTGAATGACAACAACATGAAAGCATGTCTCCAAAATGCAAGACTACAATGTAAAATTCAGCAGGGTCCACCAGACTTGGACTGCAAGAACCGCCTGTGTCAGCGTACGCTGCCAGAGCAGGACCTTCTTGCAATCAAAACAGAGTCCTCTAAGAGCTGTACAACTCCTTACTTCAGGTAAAAGTCTGGAATATCACCTGGTTAATCAACCAGGTCATGATAGGATGAAACCAGAGTAAATCCACCAAATGCGTTTTTCTAGAAAGACAGTTCTACTTATATGCTCACCCACTGGAAATTTCCAAATCAATACTAGCAGCCAGACATAAAGCTTTTTGTTGCAGATAGACTCGCCTTCCAGGTCAGAGCCATGAACATGGCACAGAAATGAAATACCAAACAGCAGAGCAGAGGCAGAGCTATGCAGAAACATTTTTCTTGTTGGGAAGGGACTAGTTTTATACACTTCCACACAGGCAGACAAGCCAGTTTGCCTGAGTGAAAAAAAGCTGGATTTGATTAAGTGACTGTTCTTGCCTTCAGTTTCCAAATCTGTAAACACAGGCCAACAGCAAGCCTATTCACAGATCAGCAGAGCAATGGGGGTTCCTCAAAGCTTTTAAATCCTCAGGGGGTTACTATATTCATACAGAATTGCGACAATGAAACTTAAAGATGGTTTAAAAATTTTGACAGTTTTTTATTCAATGGAATTAGGAGACAAACTGAGAACTGCCTTATTTGTGTATATGGTATGAGCCTCAGAATTGTAGATCATTGCACAAACACCAGGCTGCTATGAGACTCAGAAAGGATCAGACCAAAACGAGAACATTTTTTGTGTTTTGGTTATTATTGTTATACAAGATTAGGAAAATGTCTCCCCTCCACTAAAGAAAAAAAAAAGTTTCAAGCCAAACACTGTAACAAGTGCACTAGGAAGAACAAAGGACAAAATACTTCCAGCCTTAAACAGTTTGAAGATTTTATGGAAGAACAATAAAACAAGTAATTCCACAAAACCTGATTTGCTTATTGCAGTGACTCAGAGCTTTGCTTTTTCTTTCCAGTTCAATACACTCACACCATTTGAAAATGTAAATCTGCATTCCACCCTTTGGGGCTGCACAGTTATATAATAGAAAATTATGCTGTAATGGTCTCTACTGTATGCTTGTGGTACAGCAGTCAGCCTTTTTGTTACACTTTAGCATAACTACAGCTGATAGTAGTCTGCAAGAGGCCCTGTTAAAAAATAGTGGCAATAAATTTTTCCACCCAAAATGCAGGTAGGAATTCAGAGTCAGTGGTTTTAAAATTTATGAAATGTGAGATGGGAGCAATTTTATTCCCATTTCAACTAATGCTAATGTTCAGATTTTAGTTATTAAAATTAGTTTGCTTCAATTATATCAAAATCAGTGTTTGAAACCTGTATACTCACTATAAGCAGGAAGCATAAAAGCAGCCACAAACACAAGGATAAAGGAAAAGAAAACTCATCCCTTTTGTAGAAGAAAGCAGAAAGCTACACACAAAAAAAATATAATCCAAAAAGCAAACTTCTGTCCACATTTTAGGTGAATTATGTCCCTCAACACTGATCTCATATTCATGGACTTACTGAAGCCTGGACAGATCTCAAAAGTTCTATCATGTTCACCTTAAGACACAGAGCTCATCATATTCTCCCATGCGTTATTTTCCATAAGGTAAACCCAGAGGGTCTGTTTTTCCCTTCAACTGTCATTGCAAAAAAGCAGACACTTTACTTCCCAGTAAAACATATGGTTAAGGCTGCAGAGCAATGCTTGGAACAAACATCTTCATCACCGTGGTAATCTTTAAAAGAGCCCTGATTGATCTTATTTACAGAGGGCTCACGTGGATCTAGTTTTATTTAAGATTGGAAAGCATGTAATAGGAGACCATAAAGCTAATGGAGGTAAAATTCTTCAATACTGTGATCAATTACAAGCTACCTCACATTTATCACAAGTGACTGTTTTTCTTTGAGCTGAGTCTAAGCCCTTTATCTTCCAGATTTCCCTTCTTCATTACTTTTTTTAATACGTTTATTGAATAATTAGAAAGACTTCAATAGAACACAGAAAAGAAATGAGCTGGTAAAGTATTTGTGCATTCAGGCAAATCCAACTGAAAACTGAAACCCCTCCTCATGGATGGAAACTTCCTTTTCAGTTCTAACACAGAACAGAACTGAATATATAGGAAACACCCACCACAGACCTAACTAGCCCCAAGAAGACACTTTATTCAATGAGAGCCATAATACAACATCAAGCACAGACTGTTTGAGGAGGGTGATATGGGCCGAGAAATCACATCATTATCTCACCATTACTGTGAGGTATGAACAGACCCCTACAGACTTCACTGGGAAAATGATCACAAACCTTATTAAAATACCTGCAATTTAGCTGTTGAACAGGTTTTACAGAGCTGAAGATCTCAGCTATATAGTCTCAAGGTGCTACAAAAACACAACCATAGTTACATGCATCCTCACAGTCCATCATCCATACAGACTGAGCAGCAATTTCTCAGCTTTCCAATGTTCCAGTAGAAGTCACAGCAGTTCACTGAGCACAGAGTAGCTCTTCATCACTGACTTTGAATAATGTGAAGAATAAAAACCAGAATCGTGGGATTCAAAGGCAAGAATGTTTACGATCTACAACTGAAGAGACTCTTGAGTTGTAGAGACACAGAACCAAATTGTGACAGTTCAGTTTACCCAATTGCTTACATAGCCTTGAAAGAAAGCATGGCATTTAAAATACACAAGGTATGACACCAGTTGGAAAGTTTTCACTAGAAGACAAAACAGAAATAAAGTTACAGATTGCCTGAACAATTGTGAATTCGTTCTTGTGTGTTTTCAAATACTTGCAAGCAAAGACAGCCTTTAGACAAGGTAGTAGTCCAGAAATTAGAGTTTCAGAGCTTGTCATTCATTAACTGAATTGTGGTATTTCAGTTTAAAACAGTTTTTAAATATGCAGGTTGTTCCTAAGCAACATTATTCCCTTAGTTCCCAAAGCTGAGAAAAGATCTGCTAGAAAGTAAATGTCCCTTTTGAAATGATCATTTATTGCACAAGGGTTTTCAGGCATGATAAATTATTCCAGTCCTTAAGTTCATATTTACTTCCATTTTTTGTTGCCCTTTATTTCTTCACTGTAGCCTTAGAAGAGCTTTCTTTCAGGCTCAAATACTATATTGTAAACTAATGTAGACCTTTGCTAGCATTTTCCTTTACTTGTAGAGTGAGTTATGGACCCCTTCAATGATATTGAATTGCCAAAAGATGTGGGGTCAGATGGAGTTTGCCAAAAGCTAACACATATCATATGCTAGACTGCATATGAAACTTAACTGCTATCAGTCTCCCACCATACTACTATTTTATTTTATTAATATTTTTATCTTCTATCTTTGGAGAGGACAAGACAGTCAGTAATACTGTAGGGGATTCATCATCCAACAGGCAGGCCTTTTTCAAGCAAGGAGCTTGCTAATGAAAGTATTGCAGAACAATCTGTACATTTTAATGGACCTTGAACAAAGATTTGAGCTTTTTTATTTTTTTTAAACACCACATGAATTTTTATTAGTGCATTACTCCAGACTTGTTTTGAATACTTGGGGGTCACCTTCCTTGTTGGAGTCCGCATAATGGCAGAGGGGGCAAAGTGGAGTGGAATGAATAAATAAGAAAAGAAGGAAAGTTTACATCGCAGCTTTCAAGGACAAGAACTACAAATAAAATTTGGGGGGTTGTTTGTTTTGGCTTCTTCCCTCCCCTCCCACTTTTTAGGGAATTGTCTTTGTTTGTAAAAAAACTTGGCAACACCTCAAGCACTATTATGTATGGAAAACATCTGTCGTACTTTGAGACTGGTGATTCATTTATGTTTTTATATATGATTACAATTTGTTGTCAACCATAAGCAGTCTTGATAATTTAAGCTTTAAATTAAGTTTGTCTAAGGGTACCAAATAAGAGCTAATGACAACTTAATTGCAGATGTCATTAAACATTTAACCTTATCACATTAAGTAAAGCCCATTCCACATTCTTCAGTTCAGCTAACAACAGTCAGCCAGGAGAAAAAGTACATTCCTTGAACATAAAGACCACCAATATATCCCAAAAGAATTAGGGTACTTTGCAAACAAAAGACAAGCTATACAATTGATACAGTCTGCAAGTAAGCATGTAACTCTGCCTGCATCTAGGACCTTATCTAGGTAGCAACATGAGTCTACCAAAGTACCAAGCACCCTTGGGTTTCTGCTGATGGACAAGTAGGTCAAGATTCCCAGCATCCTAGAGAAGGAATTCCTGAGGCCACAGGAAGGCAAAGCTCAAAGCTAAGGCGTGATCTGAGCCCTGAATTAAAAATTCCTTCAACAGGAAGAAATATTAAAAAAAGGGAATTCACTTTTGAGAGTGCTTTCAGAGCCTGATGGAATCTCAGGATCAGGGAAGAGGAAGGAGGAAGCACACAAGGAAGTGGTTCAGCTTTTTAAATAATAATCCAGATCGCTAACACCCTGGCTGTCTCCATGACAACCAAACTGGATTGCTTTTGAATGTGATTGTGGATTGCCAGTTTTTACCTCTCATGAATAAAAGGGCATTGGAGAAACCCACCTACATAGTTTCAAATCTGGTTTTCAGCAAGGAAGTAATTTAATGTGCATGCACTTTTACAAAATAATATAAAAAATAATTTTTATTTATTGTTTGAACCAATAAATGTAAAAGACCTACTCCCAAAATGCTGAAATAAAACATTTTTCTGCAGAACTACCTGCACTGGAATGTAAAAATCCCAGTAAATAGGGGCTTAATTGTAACTTTTCTGAGGGTTTTTAAAAAGTCATTTTGCAACCACCTAAAAAGCAACAGTCCCCTAAGAATTATATTCCATTATATAAACTCCAGATATTAAGCACAAACAATACATGAGATACCAACTGTATGAAGGTCAAACTGCAGCATATTTGCCAAACAAATACAAGCACCCTGTGTAGGTTTGTACTCCCAGTTAGTACAGTAGCCTCATCATCTACTAAGAGCAAGAGTTCATGAAATTTTAGCCCATGTTAATGCAAGCATCCACCTGTACGCATCCAGTTAAGGAACCAAGGTCACCTGCTCCCCAACACAGAGTTGTTCTGTTCAGCCGTTAAAGTCCTGGTGAGGAAAGGGAAAAAAAAAAAACAAAAAAAAAAACACACCACCAAACAGCAAGGGACCCTCTCCCCTTTCCAGAGAAGTAGGCAGAAAAGACAGTTTTGGCTAGGCATCATTATGCCTTTACAGCCTAAATTAAATTCAGTACTTCTCGAGCAATCCTGGACAAGGAAAATAAAATGAATAGAGGACAGCCAAGGAGAAAATGCTTGCCTATCACAAAGGATCAGAAGGGCATATTAAGCAGGGGGACATCACGAGATGCAGAAATGAAGTCTAGGCATGCCGTGCTTTCTGGCAGTAGAAAAAGCATGTCTTCCTCCCTTAAGCCAGAAGTACAGCCAGGCACTGCTCCTTGGGATTTCCCAGTAACCACCAGGCTGAACTCTGCAACACATGGATCTATACTGAACAAAGATCCACAACATCACACCTGCATATAGCACAGAAAGGGAAACATAGCCCCGGTGTAGCATCCCTTATTATGAAACATGCCTTAATAAATAGAATCCCCACATATTATTAAAGATGGTGATAGTAGATCAAATCGCCAATTAAAAAAAAAAACAAACCCAAACCAACCTATTTCCCCACTTGTTTGTACATGGAAATAATCGGTAGCAGTCTTTAAAAAAAAAAACCAAAACACTATTGATTTAATCCCCAGGACCTTTTTCAAGTCAAAATGCATTTTAGATCATTTTTAAAATAAAATTCATAAACAACAACTCTTCCTATTATTTTTGAACAACAGTTATTTTTGCCTTGCCTTACACCATTTTTATTCCAGTAGAGCTCAAACGAGTTCAATAGAATCACAGAATCATTTTGGTTGGAAAAGACCCTTGGGATCATTGAGTCAACCCTACTCTACAAAGCTCTCCCTGACACCATATCCCCCAACACCACATCTAAACAACTCAAACACATCCAGGGATGGTGACTCAGCCACCTCCCTGGACAGCCTATTCCAGTGCCTGACCACTCTCTCTGTGAAAAATTCTTTCCTAATATTTAGTCTAAATCTACCCTGTTTGAGCAATAGTATACTGATGTAAATTAACAATAATAAATTGAAGAATAATCAGGTCTGGAAGACTGATATGAAAAAATTAGATGTGCAGCTGTGGTTTTTAAGATAACGCTTTCTGAATTACAACAGATGTTATGAGAGTACATGGTAAATGTGTTCTCTCACCCCAGCTATGTTAATATGTTCCCTTAATTGTACTATACATATCAAAATGAAGAATACCATAAGAGAACAGATTAAAATGCACAGTCATGAAAAGGTTCACAGATTATATACAGTATAAGTGGATTTTTAATTGTCAGATTTGTTGCATGAGGGTTAAATCTGAAACCCATCACTCATTTCAAGCTACATGTGATGGAGCCACAAAAAAAAAAAAAAACACAGAAAAAAACCCACCAAGACCATAATAACACAAACTCTTGAAGCTGAAGAACACATTTCACTGTTTCTTTTTTAAAATATGCTTTCCTAGATTTTAATAAGTGCTGGTCAAATGCTGAAAGTTTCTGAGCATGCTTGTTTACACATTACTTAGCCATTGCCACATGTAGCTGAAGAGGACAACAGATTGTCCATGAGAGGAATACTTTAAGATTAGAGTTAGACAGAAGTCCCACATGAGGGATCTATCATCTAAAACAATCTACTAACTTTGCCATCAAGTTTGTTGCTGCAATCTTCTTCCTCTCACTTGAGGGACTGTTCTAATGCATTTTAAACTGCTGGTGGCAAGAAAAGTGAGACCACTAGAATAATATTTATTATGGTAAGTAGAGCTCAGACACACGTATAACAGAATCCAGCCATAAGTTAGAACAAATATATCAGCGATGTCTCAGTCCTTGCTTTGCTGTGACCATGTGAAAGCTATTGGAAATCTGCTTTGCAATTGAACGTTTTCTCCTTCAGGAGAGACAAGGAGTCCAGTTTTATCTATTTAACTGTCAAAAAGAACTAGGATCAAGTTTCTGGTTTGCCAGATTTTCATTTTAGCAATTCATTGAACATAAACCCCTCGGTTTTATGAAAATAGAGTTGGGATTTTTCCCATGAACACAATCAAGATTTATAACTATCCATCTTAAATTGGTCTTGATGGGAATTACACAGTTTCACTCCACTGATGTCAACACTTCTGAAGCTATTTAAAAATCAGGGGATCTGTCCTTAGGTACAGTAACAGACTCCTGGTTTGCTTCAGCAGCGTAAACCAGACTCAAATAAGAATCCATTATTTCACATCATAGTTTCTGAATTCATCAGAATCATTCTATCATGTTTATTTTACTAAGTGCATGTTAGCATCAAGCAAGTTTACCTCACAGTCAATCATTTGGGGTAAAGGGGGAAGAGAAAAAAATTAAAACATGCTATAGGCATCTCGTCAACCTTAACGATCTGTGATTACCAAAACTACCTTTTCTTGCTTCAGAGGTTTCAGAATTCATAGTCTATCTAGACACACTACTTTTAAAACATTTCCATCATCACATGGCAGCCTCTCATTTTGTACCACTTAGAAGCAAAACTCCCCCTGCTGAGGGATGAACAGCTGTAATGCTTTGCGCTCCTCTTGCATTTCTTTGCAACTTCAAAGAAAGTCTATTAAAAGATTTTAAAAACCAAGCCCATTATTTTCTCGAATGAACAAGTCTTAAAAAATCCTCTATTAAAAATAATTTAAGATGCCACATAGAATTATTTAAGACTTAATTTCTCTTCCAGTTACAGTTTGATAGATTTGCATTATATGACATGTACAAACCCCTTCATTTTCAAATACCACATTAATGTTGATGGAACTTAATTGAAATCCATGGTGTCACAAATTATATTCTACTTACCCTAGGAGTAAAATTACCCTAAAACTAGAACAGAGATGTCCATATAGAACTGCCAGAAAAGCTTACACATTTTTTAGGCTGCAACAACACTGTCAGCTCACAGTTGTTATAGATTCATCTGTCATTTTTCTGGCAGCTTTGCATATTAATTTATGGTATTGATTGTGCAGAGCAATGGGGTATGCAAGGGTTAGCTCTGAAAATTAAATCCATTCAAAGTATTTTAGCAATACCTGTCACTTTTTAAACTTACATTGTTCTGTCCAGAGTTCTTGCTTATAATATTTATTATTCCCTTAGCTTCTGCTATGACTTATTCTTACAGGTGTCTTAGAGCCATAAAATAGTATAACATTTCATCTACACCCCACCTAGTGCTTCAGAGAGTTTGCCTTCTAATCCTACTCATCAGGAATTACAGAACTCATGTAAAACCTTATGTAAAATGTCATCCCAATTCTTTATTTATTTTCAATAAGTTTTAATTAAACATTGAGGTGTGCAAAATGTCAGAATCACCTCTTCATAGATCCCTGAATACAGTTGTGATTAAAATTACAACTATTTATTTATTTAAAATTCAATCAACAGCATAAACTCTGGAGAGTTGAAGCTGAAAGCAATGCACAAGCTGCACCCTAAACACAGTGCATTCTTTACAGTTTTCCAACCATGCTGGTGCCAGGCTCTTCTGCTCTTGAAGAATAAACAGTCCAAGCAATAAGAAAACTAGAAGGCAACAGCTAAAATGGGCTGAGGTTGCTGGTAGCCTGTTCTCCAGAAATTATGGTCGAGTATAAATTTCATGGAATATTTAGCATGTCTATATGCCAAAACATAAATTGATGACTACTTGTATTTGCCAGCAGCCTGAAAAAACTGAGATATAAACTCAAACATCCATTCTAAAGACACATTAATTTTAAAGCTGTTGAGAAGACACAGATTTGAAGAACAGCATTATTTGATTCCCAGTCAATGAAAAAAAGAAGGAATTTCAAAACAGAAATTTTATCTGCCGTCACAGGTGGGTGCAGCTTGACAGTATTCATCAAACTCTTATAGCTAATTGGCAGAGATAGCGAGCAATTCAGGGCAAAGGTGACATAGGAGCACGAAACCTGCAGGAATGAATACAAATCCTTGAGTATGTGCATAGGACACTGTTAGATGCTGTTTTATTCAGGTATTGACTAGCTCTCATACCACAATATTGCAATGATCAGGCAAGTTTTCAGATACAGCTGCCCCCACCCCATTTCTCATTCCACTCATTCTACAAAAAAACCTCAAAACATTAAACCAAAGAGCAATCAATTCAGTTAATTGTTTCCTCTATGAAAGTACAGTATTGTAGTTTGAATACAAATGCTAAAATTTCTTCGTTCTGTAGCATTTTTTCTTTAATTCTGCAATCACCTCTAAATTAACACGAAGTCTTAACAACACACGTTCTATTCCAAATAGATCCATAAAATCTACCTGTATGAATGGCAGAGATCTCAGCAGTAATTAACTGATGATTGTTTTGCCTATCATCTTCATTTTGTTACCATGCAAAAACAACTGGCCTTACTAAAGCATGAATTTGAATCTCTGACTTAAGTCACTGAATATATATATTGTATTTTCTAGGATTGAGGAGTCTGAATAGTGTCATACAATTCTTATGCAAGGAAACTAGGTGTAAATAAGCTACTAAAGCAAAGTATCAGTTAGAGATATAAAAAAACCCCTTTATTAGCCCCAATTTTAATATTGTTCACTCGAATATAACTCTCATAAACAGGACAGGTGATCGGCAATTCCATTTAAGTAACAAGTGCCATCCTCTCACTGTTACACTCCCCCACAAATAAAGTAAGTATACTCATAGGTTGATCAGACAAAGGAAACTGTGTTCAAGGCATAACTTTGATAATCAGAAATGAACTAATGTTCCTACACTGCTTTAGAAAACATCCCACAAATACTCCTAAAAATCAATTGAGCTGTGTTCATATGCAATAAGCAGAGCACTTTATATTTAAAATCACCACTGCCCATTTCAACAGGAACAATTGCAATTAAAAAGGTGATTCTGATTCAGAATTAAATCCATCTTCATACCATATTATGGATTGCAAATTAAAGAGAAGATGACTTCCCACCTGTAAGATTTGTACTACTAGTTGTGCTACAATTTATTTAAAACAATGAGTTCATTTAGTATAAGTTGATTAGAAATGCCCTGAAATTCCCCTTACATGATACTTTCTGTAGCTAGGACATTGCTCTGTTAGAATGAGAGATGACAGCGTATCCTAGGGTTACACTCAGCCTTCCACAGTACTCTAAACTATAGCAAAATAGTTCAGTAACTTACACATAACAGCAGTTATAGGTATCCTGCAGCTGATGCAAAGGACAAAGAGAGCTGTCATTCTTACCAGAAAAATAACATGTCAAAATAAATATGAATTACTCAATTTACAGGAGGTCAGATGAGCTAATCTGAATCATCCTTCTTGGCCTTAGGATCTATACATTTTCTCATGCTTTGGTTCAGTTTCCTCTGGCCTATGTTCAAGCTTGCTTGTAAATGGGTTTTTGTGTCAATGATCCCATTGATAAATGGATACCATGCACAGGATAAGCTCCAAGTCATCTCTATCTACAAGAGTCCACAAGATCAGAGTTTATGTAGCCCAAGATGCCTAATCATCTACACCAAGAATATTTACTTCAAGCAAACACCAAGACACTGTCAGAGATCCATAGGGTATGCTTGCCTTCTTCAATCACACAGAACATAGGTGCCTTTAGATGCCTAATTTTGATTAGCATTCTTTGCAAAACCAGCAATCCCACTGTTCTCAGACCTGGCCTAGGATCATTAAAATAATGCCATAAGATAGAAAGCATGAAAGCAGCCAGACAGAAATCAGAACAGCAATTCTGAAGCCAGACCTTTGTGTCAACATGAGGGCTTTGTACTGGAAAAGTAAATTAACTTTGATCTTTTCAGGATTCAGGATCTTTCTAGGATTCAGGATCTTTTTTAGTAAAGTTAGTGCCCTTTCGGAAATACTGGTCAGAGGCACACATGCTTTTCCTATGGATATATGATGGAAGCAAAGCAGGGGGATGACAAAGACATTTACTGAATCATAGGCAGATGAAAAAAAAAACCATCATGATATCATCCTTGTCTTAAGCCTGCTTTATATTTTTTTTATTTATTGGGAGTTACCTAATGTTCAGAGCACTGACCAGTGCTAGCCAGACAAACTAGGCAGACCAATTAAGGCTATGTAAACACTGAAAAGGAGACTGTCCCCCTCTCTAGAGTCCCACATCTACTCTAATATGATCATATTTCAATGCAAAGAGGGAGGAATGAAAAAGGAAAATGCCCATGTTTGATAAGTTTTAAAGAACACAGCATAAAAGCATGTATCCCCACAAAGAATTTCAGCAGCAGGGAACAAGTTGATGTACAAAACCTTTCATCACTGCATAGCTAGGGGTCATTAACACAGAGGCCTCAGGCTAGGGCAATTATTTCCCTCACTGTCTAAAAGTGAGAGAAAATAAGCGTTTCATTGCATATTTGAACAATGTTAGAGCCTGCATCAGGTCTGTGATTTGGTGTTTTGCTTTGGTGGGGGGTTTGGGGTGGTTTGTTTTTTGAAGTCTATTTGTTCTTCCCTGCTAGAGTACATTCTGCATTCCAAGACAGCCACACATAGGTCTGACAAAGGGAAAAACTGGATTTGTTGTTGCTGTTCACAGTAATCAAGCTCAGAATTCACCAAACAGAAGTGCAAAATGTACTATTCCTGGAAGCTAGATATAGGCCTATAAAGTTATGCATAGTGCTTTGCAGCCATGGCAATTCAGGGTGTCACTAGCATATACATCTGATGAGCAGCACCTACAGGTCCACACTCTTCATAAAGCTCTTGCTCACCAGGAAAACTGCTATGTGGAGACACTCCTGCTTTTTTTTTTCCCCTTTTAGGTGTAGTAACAAACCGAACTGCAAACATTTTTAAGTTCACAGTTCTAGAAGTGATAATTTTTCAAGATTCATTTTCCAAAATTTATACCCTTCCATAGTTCAGTGTTCTCCCTCTTTCCTAATCATATTCCACTGAGACTGAAGAAAGTCAGGAGGATTCAAAGCTGTTTGAATGATAGATTTAGATGTCCATTACATTGCAAGTTCTAAAGACGTACATGGGGTTCCCAGACACCACTGAAATACAAGGATAACCTTGCTTTTCAGGAGATTAATTCAGCATTTCACATTTTTCCTAGAAGGTTTAAAGGCTGAGACCTTAACATTGTACTGTTATTAGGCATGGGACAGCACTTTTTTTTTTTATGGTTGCTATGTTATTTTTCCCTGCTTCTTAGAAATGTGAAGTTAGGTTCTTTACCAATGCAGCTTAGACAAATTCACTTGAAGGATTAGAAGGCAAGACAACAAAAGCCTTTCGCAGTTACAACAAAAGAACAGAAATAAGATACAAAGAACAGTTCATGTTGTCTTTAAATATATTAGTGATCTTAGATGCAAAGCAGCTGGTCAAGCTGTAAGCAAGAACAAGGGAAAGACATCTACTCTGAAGTAAATAACCTTTTTTAATTTTAATTTTAAATTTGACAAATTCTCTAATAGCATAGTCCTTTGTCATCCTTGCCTTGGTTAGTTCTTCATAAATACCCTCCAAGACAGAAGGTTGTCAGATGAGCCAATGGCAGACAGCTCTATTGGGCGAGTCATTTGACTTGCTGCTACCATCCATTCTGGATTTGCCCCACAAAACCCCCATGTTGGGGGCATAGCCATTGCAATAATGTAAATGTAGACATCAGCGTTTATTGCATCTTGTAAGCAATGGGGAGAAGAAAAGAGCTGAGCACTAGTACCACTGTCTGCAAGTGCTAGACCACCCATACCCAGATAAATATTGCACAGTCTTGAGTCACTGCCTTTTAGGCTACTTGGCTGAACTAGTTAATTATCATAGTTTGAGTACCTAATAAAATTACACCATTTATTAAAGGGAGCATGCATCTACACTTCCCACAGAAGTACATTTTTTGGTCCAAGAAAAGGCTATTTTACAAAACTATGCATGAATGTAAAGAAATCTTTTACAATTTGAACAGGAAAACATGTGTAGGTAACTTTATCAGGCTTATATTTATCTTTTTTCTTTAAAGATTCTCTTTGACAAATAAGTTGCAGCGACATTTCAAATGCGTTGGCCAATTGAGTGGGTTTGCAAAATAAAGACAGATGGCAATGGATTACCCAAACGTGTCATTGTGGGAATTCAGCCATTTTCTGTGCCTCCAACATGATTGTTTCTAAGACCCCACCCCACTGAATTCCCTACAGCCCACCCATTTGCTTTAAAGTCACCAGAACTTGGTGAAACTTTGAAATCACCAGTTTGAAGAAATGCTTGGTGTCCTGGCCAACTTCTGAATTTTTTCTGAGCACAAGGCAAATCAGGTCAACTGGGATTGCTACTCAGAATTGTCTAGAAGCCTGTGTCCCTGTGCTGGGTCTGGTGGGGAAAGGGTTAATTGTTCCCAGGACCTAGCAGGGACACAGGTCCTAGCAGGGACACATCCCATTTAAGCCACGCCCAGGGGGAGGGGCCTGAGC